>JAOBYE010304317.1:0-15565 GCA_025403585.1 Parazoanthus swiftii | reverse complement strand
AAAATAAAATAAAATAAAATAAAATAAAATAAAATAAAATAAAATAAAATAAAATAAAATAAAATAAAATAAAATAATAATAATAATAATAATAATAATAATAATAGTAATAACAATAATAATAACAATAATTATTATTTCTTGTGGACATTTGGGTTTCTAAAATATTTACAAAATATGCTAAAATCAGGCCAAAAACTTAAAATGTTCCGAACTTTTTCTCTTTGTTCCCCATTGTAATAACCTAAGAACACAAAACGCTGAGCAAAGAGGCGTCCTTTTCATTCTTTAACAATGGTTTTTAACCGATAATGTCCGGAACAATATTTTCCAAATTTTAGAAACTTTTAGCCTTATTTTAACACATTTATTATTACTTGTTTTACTATTATTAGAAATTCCATGTATGACGGATTTGAACCGACCAATTTCCCCCCTTCCTCTGAACTATATACAGAAAAGCAGTGAAGAACTGCTTACAACAGTTTCAATTCACAACAGTTTTTCTCCCTATGCCACGTATCTTTACCATGCACACAGAAGACCAAGGTACCTCAGACGTCCACTGAAAGAATGAACAAATTTATCTGCAACAAAAAGTAACAGATAAAAAAATTATAACGGGCTGTAAAGATAGTTATACTACGGTACGTACTTTAACCCAACTCTAACTAGTCCTAGATTTTTTATTCCATCCTAAATGTATATGCCAGCGAGTGTCGAAGAAACACAGTACTGGAATCATTCAGTTATTTTTACTATAAGAAGACTGCTCCAACACTCCCAGGGGGAGTTTCGGTTGGGTATCCACCTTTGGCAAGTCCCTTTAAAGGGAACTCCAGCTGTCTGAGCAGTAACTCATTAACGTTCAAAATGTTTTAGAAATGCGCAAAAAGGAGCAAAACAAAGTTTTAAAGAAATCTTCGGGAGCCTTCAGAAACCGCTCGGATTTTGGGGCTCGCCATAACAACAGTTGGTGGATGGGGTGAGCTGCAGAAGTATTTATTATTCCGGAGGCTTGCTAAGGAAGTCAATACTTTCCTTTGCGTTGTTAAAAAAAAAAAATTGGCGATTTTTTGTCGTTTTTGGTTCGTCAAAAATAAGGTGATTGCTAAAAATGTCAGAGATTCTTAACAGCTCAACATGAAATTTCCAGTGAGTTGTGGGGCAGTAAAACCATACAGTTCGGAGTTCAAGTCTTCGTTGTTGCATGCAGGCACTTCAATTTAAAGACAAAGAGATCGCTTCGATCAAACACGACTGAGGGAAGTTAGTCCGAAGTATTGGCGAAGGTGTAATCTAAAACTGTAGCTCAGTGCATTGTCAACAACTTTCAATCTAACTACCGACGCTGAAATCTCCAGAAGGCTCGGCAAATGATGATTCTCATGCACTTTAACAAATATTATCATTTGTATCAAGAAACAAAACTGGTTCTTTAAAACTTGACAGATGTGTTAAAAGTCGGCCGAGTTGGCTCAAATAAAGCAACACAAAATCTCCAAGT
The DNA here is from genome assembly GCA_025403585.1 of Parazoanthus swiftii. NCBI lineage: Eukaryota > Metazoa > Cnidaria > Anthozoa > Zoantharia > Parazoanthidae > Parazoanthus > Parazoanthus swiftii. Next base: position 14,058 of record JAOBYE010304317.1, on the reverse strand, counting down.
TAATAGTTCAAACATGTAGACACATAAAAAAAAAATTATAGAAATTGAATTAAATATGTATAAATGATAAATTTTTTCATTTTAAGTATTAAGCAAAAACAAGGTCAAGGACTCGTTCTTTCGAAAAAAATTCAGTTTACTCTCCAGTACTTTGCAGTTGACCATTTTTGAGGATGAAGAAAAGTAGTGAGTAGTTTAAAAGACCAAAACGATGAGATATGTTGGTCAAAAGCCCCGTATTCAGTTCAGTAAGTATTTCCTTGCAATTATTTATCTTCTTTTAGTTTTGTAACGGCTTCGGCACGGTGGCTTCCGAGCTGGACGTTTCGTCTATCGATCTTTACATTTTCTGCAGCACATCCAAAATTAAATGTATATAAGTACGTATAGAACACATATAAATTGATACTACTATTATGGAACTCATCGTATTCAAGTCTAAGCTTTTTCAAAGTTCTCAGCACTTAAATGCGAATGCTTCGCACAAAACGTTTCTTTCTTCTGTTTTGCGCTAAAATAATTTTCCAGGTGGAAAGAGTAAAATGCTCTATTACGATAATTAATTCAACCACCTTCAGTGTCTTTTTTACCCAGTTTTTTTTGCCGTTTTTATGATTTTTTTTGCAATAATTTGTCACTTCCTCAAATGCTTGTGTAGCTGCTTACAGAACCTTTCTTTAGCTGCTCGATAAATACAGAAATCATGCAGCTTTTCCGCTGACTGAGCAGCTGTTAGGGTCGCGGAGGAGTCAATCGCGGCTGGTTTTATAACAGAGGCACATTTTTGCATTCGAGTCGAAGTGCAAAAGTACGACACGACCACCTTAGTCATCGCATGGCAATGAATAATAATAATAAATATTAACAATAATAACGTAGAGAAAAGCAAGAAACAACCGCTCACCAAAATTTAAATTCTTCCAGACCGAGCCAATTCATCCGTCTTCTGAATCATCGAACAAATTCATCTGCAACAATAAATAACAGGCATATATCGGGCTGTAATGAAAACTACATTACCGCCTAACCCTAACAAAAACTAGTCCTAGATTTTTTTATTCCAACAGTATCCTAAATGTAGGAACGCCGGAATAACTCGACCTTTTTTAGTTTAAGGAGACTACTTCAACACTTGGAAGCTTGGGTTGAGCACATCCACATTTGCGGGCAAGTCCCTTTAAAGGGAACTCCAGCGGTCTGAGTCGAAAAGTTGTTTTAAAGAAATCTTCGGAAGCATTCGGAAACAGCTCGGATTCTGTGGCTAGCTATGACAACAGTTCGGATGAGGGGGTGAGCAAAAGTAATCGAAAATGAGGGGGGTTAACAGTAAGTCTTGGCCGCCCAGAGCACTAATAAACAGATTAATGAATAGATATAAATGTGATAAGATAAAGTGCTCTACAAATATCCCAAGTAATACCTTCTGAGAAAAAGCCCTGGAAAGGAAATGGGCCCACACGGAGAAAGAGAAAACATCTCTGACCCCGACGGGAATAAATCACCGTTACCCCCTCACTTACGTGTTCATCTGCCGCTTCATTAACATCTTAATTACCCACGACCAGCTCCCATCTGGCCCTGTAGCTAGGTTGGTAGAGCAACGATAAACTGTCGCGAGTTATAAATATATAAATATCTTTATTACAAAACGTTTTGCACCCGAAGGTGAAATACAACGGTTTACACAAGAATGCCCAAAAGTTAATGAAAATTTACAATTAAAATAGCTTTACTACCGGGAGACCGGGCCGGTCTACATTGCTTAAATATAAAATGGTAAAAATACGTGAATAAAAAAACCCCATAAAACCTCTAAAAATGTAAGAATTAAAAACACTGGTGTAAAATGGAAAAAAGTTACGCTTAAAACATTCCGTGCGGCCTTGGGAGTCCAAACTTGATAACCAGTTATGGAAAATATCTAACAGGGTTCCATTCCCGCCGGGGTCAGAGATTTTTTCTCTTTCTCCGTGTGGGCCCATGTTATTTCTAGGGCTTTCGCTCAAAGGAACTGTTTGGGATATTTGTAGAGCACTTCAACTTATCACATTTATAACACTATATATAAGCAAAAGTAAGTTCTTTCCCGGGAGCTTGCTCGATTTTATAGTACATTTTTTTAGAAACAAAATGGTGGTTTCTCGCGTCGTTTTTGGTTCGTTAAAAGCAAAGTTATTGCTATAAGTTTCTGAGATCTTTAACAGACTAATATGTATCTTCTAAAGAGTTGTAGGACAGTAAAATCGTACTAAACCTCCAATTTTGTAAACCTGTTCATAAAAGGAAATGCGAATAAAGTTTTTGTATTTTCAAGCCGTCAAGCACTTCAATTCAAAGACAAAGACGTCACTTGGAACAAACATCACTGATCACTAAAATTTACAGTACTTAGATTAAGCATGTCCAAGTGACAAGAATATTTTTTTACATTATAACTTCATAACAAATACGACAAAACTGATTACAGCCGCAGCTCCCTATCGCTATCGACTTGATTGGACCCGCTGGCTCGACTGAACATACTTTACAATTACAATTATTCCACAAACGCTCGTTGGATATGCGCTTTTACAGTAGATAGCGGACGAGGTGCAAAGCACCGAGTAGACTTTCATAAGCTCATATCCATGCAACAAGCGCGAGTGGAATTATCTGTTTTATTAAATACCAAACACTGGATAAAAGTATCTCGAACGTTATATTCTACCGACTCCAGTTTTCGGCCATTTTGAGGGAAAATATTCCGTAATAAAATTGTCAGTTTCCATATTTGAACAACAATATTAGGATTTAGACCTTGAGTACAGACACAATCAGAATACCAGAAATTCAATATCCAGTGTTTGGTATTTAATAATATGTTTTACACGTCCTGAATTTTTGAGTTAATCAAATGCATTTAGGGCCCTTATCTAATTCGCGTCCAGTACAGTTGAAGTCACATATGGCTGTTTACGAGTTAAATGCAAATTGCGAGAACATAATGAGCTTATACTGATGAAGCGTGCATTAACATCTTTACATGCATTTTTAACCAAATGTTTCCTCTGCCAGACAATAAGAAGCCTATTATTAAGAAAGTTTGGAACTTTAACTGTCTTTAAAATACTGCTTGCCTGATCAAATCAGAGAAGTATTTTAAAATGAACGAAAACTTACCAACCAAACCAAGAATTCCTGCAAAAGTAATACAGATCATAAACTTGAATTAGTGGGGACATAAAAAGACAACCAAAACCATAAAATCAGACCGACGACTTAATAAATTAATTACGTCTTAGATAATAAATACTTGAGCTGAATGCCAGCTTTCTTCTGTGTGTGTATAATTCATTTAACGCCCGGGGCGTTTATTTAATTTTAAGGGTTTCGCGGGGCGTTTAATAGATAGGGCCGTCTATTGGAGAGAGGTGTTATATTTTACACTTCTTAGAAAACGCTATCCAGCCAACAAAACTACCCGCATGATTAGTGCAGTTTACCAAAAAAGGGCGAACAACTGATGCAACAGTCTGTAACGAGTGAAGATAAGTCGGCAAAATTTCTAAACTTTCATAGCAATCCTCGCGTAATGTTCTGCAAACAAGTGGATAAAATATGTGACACAAATTCAGTTTAAAGTAATGTCTAGTAAACGCCCCCTATGGACTTCAGGAGTGACTCGTCATTGCTACAGCTCTGTTTAGTATTATCAAAAATGACCACATTCTACACTTTCCAATTGCTGTTTCTCAATTATCAAAAAAATCTGAAAAAACGAATACTCAGCAAAATAGACTAAAAAGCACTATTACATCGTTATGACATTATCACTTTAACTAGTACATATTTGGTGCACAATAACGTTGATCATGGGCGAAATAGTATTCCTGCATGTTCAAACGATAACAAATTGCAGTGCGAGTAGTCTTCTGGTCTTCCTAGCTTCAAAAACCGTGATCCCTGCCCGGATATAGGGTTATAGGCAAGCTTAGAATGATTCCATACTTCCCAATTATCAGCTACCAATTTACCTGAATGACAGAGTCAACACGCTGGATGATGCTAAATTCTTGAATGTATTGAACCTGTAAGAGAACACATTTACTTGTTGTTAATCAACAAGCTTTGATTTTAAAAAAGCAGCATAACTGAGTTGACATACAATTGAAATTAACTATGATAAGAAATGAATCAACTAAAATAACAAATTGCCCAAAATCGGGCAATTATATATGTACATTTACTACATATGCAGCTAAAGGCATATGACTTTAAGGAGAGTTGTTTCTAAACAATAAATCTAACATATACTAATTATGCAATGCTTTCGAGTGGGACTGGCCGTTGAATATGCCACGCGTTACTTGTATTTTCCGTATACACACGAGCGAGTGTGTATACGAAGAAAATACAAGTGATAAATAGCATTTTCCACGTTATCCCATGAGAAAACATTGCATAACTACTTTATGCCATGCCTAAATCTTTGGAAAATTCAGGGAAATCTTCGAAGAGCTCGAAGTGTTCGGAAATTTTGGGAAAACTTCACTTCGAAAACGGTTCAAAACAGTTTTTGAGGAGACTCTTTCAAAAATGTTCGGAAAACCTTCGGACGTGATCGGAACTGATCGGAAACAATTACAAGAGTTGAAAAGCATCGGAGTTGATTTTAAGGAGCCTTCAAAATTAAAGAACGACAGCATAACTGTTGCGCGCAAGTAATGACGGGAAGGTCGAGTGAATACTGCCCGTTGCACACCGCAGATGATGCAACGGCAATCCTGGCCTCTGATTGGCAGTATTTTTTCAAGGCATGGCATAAAAACAAATATAAAATGGTTTCAAACTCACAAGCTTAGTTGCACACGAACAGTACTCAATAGAATCCAAAACAGCGTCGACAGAGCGGAATCCGCTCTGGAACCGTCAGTAGAATTCCTTTCACAAATATTTTCTACCCTTACAATTTAGCTGCGAGAAACACGGACCTTCGAAATTTAAATTTAAAGTATTTTTACAGCTGCTCCCAAAACAGCAACGACTTTCCCTAGTCCGCCACTCGTCTCATTCAAAAGCGATAAAAACTTGCGAAATTCACTTGTCAAAAGTTCCCTTCCTCACCAGGAGTTTTCAAGTGTTCTCGCAAACGTTGCGACACTTATCAACTCGTCAAACCCAAAACATCGGTTAAAGGACCTGAAGGTTCATACCAAGTTTACGACAGTTTTGACTACACGATCTAAAATACAATTTATTTAAAGCCTAGTTCATATATACGCCGCAGAAATGCCTACGATAGCACGCAGACTAGGTAGTGTCGCAGACAACCTCCAGATATGTCGCAGACAAGACTCAGGCATGGCGGCCTGCGTCAGCCGCCGAGTCGCATTAACATCGAGAAAAATCACCGCCGATCGTCCCAGAGAAGCTGAAAGCAATCGCCGACAGAAAGGGAGAGTTGAGCTCAACTCAACTTTCCCGGTCTGTCTGCAACGGTGATTGTTACAACCTGCAATGTCGGCGGCATGCCTGCGACAGACGTTCACGTATGCCGGAGGGTATCGCCGGTAGCAACGGTGACCTTGTCGGAGGCACTTCGCAGGCATGTCTGTGGCATATACGAACTATACTAAAATAGGCTTGTACTTTCTGTTACACTGGAGAATCTGGCCGCAAATTTGGTGACCGCTTTCGCGAACCTTTACTATATAAATGTGAAAACAGATCAGACCTGACTAAATCAGTGGCTAGACACTTAACTCCGAGGATATTCAACTAAAAACATGAAATCTTGCGAAATCAATTTATACCTACAGTGCAAGATATAACGAGACTCACAGAAGAAAAGAACAAAGACTCATCTTCAAACTCAGAACATAGATCCCCACGGAATCAGTAAACCGTTTTTATTCACATAGTTTCAAACATTTTTCGACTGATTTCAAACCAACGAAACGATTTGATTTTTCAATCCGCATACATTAATACCCCACTATTTAAACACTGATTTCCCCACAATCCCTGTCTGCTCTGAAGAAGTGCTTAGGCTCGCAACGTCAGCTTTACACCAAACCTTACGGGCAAAAACACACCTTAACTGATGTATCAACCCTTGCTGATCAAAAGCCCTACATGCACAGTACGTACCTGATCATGCAGGTTTGGCAGTAAGTCATAACTCCACGGTGTACCGTCTTCAAGTTCTCTCCCACTCAAGGTAAAGTCGAAGTGCTCAACCGGAAAATTATTACAAGGAATAGTACCTAAAGTTACAGGAGAGTATACTGGAATGCCTTGTGTACGATGAGGAAATGGATGGTGTGGAGCCTGGTCTGGTTCATTTTCTGTAGCCTGCGCCTAATTTTAACAAAATACGTTTAAGTGGAGTTAGTTGTATGTACAGCATTGAATGCTGCATGTATATATCTAGCTGGCACATTCAAAGGCAAGGGGTACAACATGTAGTATGTACTACAGGGAGAGTAAATGGCGCGTTTTTGTTTAACTTCATTCAGAACTCAATCTTGCCGAGTTTGTGTCCAGTAAATAGCACTACATATCATACAACTTCACTCCATGGAGTACAAAAACACCATATTTACGCCCGGAACGAGTACAAATATCCTGCACAATTTATATTACAGAGGTTACTATGTACATGTATAGAAGCAAACCAAATTATATTAAAAAGGAAAAATCGCTTAATAAATCTCTTATTAGACATGTAAAAAAATTAAAACTTTGTTCTCTGGATATCGTGAAACTGATTTTGAGCTTTCGACTGTCACTACAGCCCTCGTCAGATAGTAACCTCTGATCCATTGCGAGATTACTAAGCCTAAGCTAGTTGAGCCCTCAGGGCAATCGATCAGAGGTTACTATCTGACGAGGGCTGTATAGTGACAGTTGAAAACTCATAATAAGTTTCACTATATCCAGAGAACAAGGTTTTAATTTTTTTTTTACATTTCATCATCCTGGATAGATGAATCTACACAATTCTCTTATTAGACAGTTTAGTAAGCAGAGTTCCCCGGTATGCAGAGTCGGCGATTTTCTCCGTATAGTCGACTTGATCACGCCGGCTACAAGATTTTGTAGTTTGTAGAATTCAAAATTTTCCGGCGGGGCATGCCTCCAGACCTCCTGGAAAGCTCACTCCTTCATTTCTCTTTCTCCCCCTACTTTGTCTTTGTCTCCTTTTACTATGTCTCGTTTGGGAGAACCCTGAGTATGTAGTATAACCGGATACTGTTACTCGTCCTTTGCTTCTTAATTACTCGCTTTTGGGCTCGTCAAAATACTCAAGACTCGTAACAATGTCCAGCCATACTATATTCTAAACTGTTTTGTATGCTCAAAGAACGACCACAGTCTTCAGGCAATTGCAACGAACGATCAGTACATTTGCATGCTACACAGACGTGTCCCAATATTATTGATGGGCACAAAGTCTCACAACCACAGGTATCTCGTATATTCAGTTGGCCTTTGCTGCAGTCCCACCGGGACCACCTTAAATGCACGCTAGTCTTCAAGAGTCTCCATAGCCTGGCTCCACCTTACCTACTAAATGAATTATTAGCCACTCACGCGATTACCCATTCCTACAACACGCATCATAGAGATTTGCTCCATCTACCTTTTGCCAAAACAATGAAATATTAGGGCTCCTTTAGGTTCAGTGGAACTGTGATCTGCAATACCTTTCCGCTGGACCTACTACAAGTTGTGTTTAAACATGGATTTTTCGATATTTCCTCAGTCTGCTCTGACGCTCCAAACGTCAGCTTTACACCAAACCTTACGGGAAAAACACACTATACTGCTGTATCAACCCTTGCTGATCAAAAACCCTACATGCACAATACGTGTTACCACCCGCGTTACGCCCCCTAGGGATATTGCGGGAAATCTATGTAGACGTACCTGCTCATGCTGGTTTGGCAGCAAGTCATAATTCCGCGGTGTACTGTTTTCACGTTCTCTCCCACTCAAGGTAGAGTCATCGTGTTCCACTGGAACAATATTTCCAGGGTCTGGTTCATTTTCTGTAGCCTGAACATAAATTTAACAAAATGCATTAAGGTGGAGTTAGTGGTACAGTACTGCATGCTGCATGTATATATCTAGTACTAGTACGACTGGGACACTAACTTGTACTCTCTCTTTACTTTATTCAGAGATCAATCTTGCAGAGTTTTGTAAATAGCCTACATTTTTAAAGTTTATAATGTAAAATTTATGTCGCCAGCCTGTTCAGTGTTTTCACTTGCTGTTCAGTTCCATATCTTTTACAGAAAGGTGTTTTTTCCTGAATCAAACTTCACTTTTGGCACCATTTTACCTAACATCTCCATCAAGCTTAACCCCAGCCTCTAACTCCTAGAATAGAAGTGCCAAATGATGAGTCAATAAATTCTTGTTACTTTTTTTAAAATATATTTCCTCTTAAGAGTTGGAGAACTACATATTTTATCCAAGATAGTTTGTGATGGATAATCAATTTTCATATTCTCAATACCATTCAACCTAGTTTATATTGATACTGTGAGGAGAAGATAGAAGTTAATGGTAGTGACTATGCTCGCCATGGGATTGAAAGAGTTAAGCAGCTGTTTTAGTAATAACAATAACTATAATAATAATAATAATATTAATAATAATAATAACAATAACAACAACAACAATAATAAAAATATAAAAAACTTAATTTTATATTGTGTAAATTAACATTTAAATATGACCTATTGCTGTCTTAGCAAAAGTTTCACTTCACTTGTGGCCAACTTTAAATTTAACAGTCTGTTTCAGCATACCAATGTGATTCTTTTTGTATTGGTCTATACAACTATCTGGATTGTAGCACAACTCACTCAACTCAGCTGGTCTCTAAAAAGCTCTCACTGGTTTTACTATAGCTAAATCCTAATTTGTTATGGATTGTGGGGTTGCAATTAAGGAAATTCTAACATGAAAGTGCTGTCCCACTAAATTGTGACAAATATGATCATGATACAATTTGTTTCAATAATTCAAATTGCAATGTTTGCATTTTGTCACACTTAAGCTTGGTCACATGCAACAGATATATATGATATATATATATATATATATTCCGAATAATACTAGTCATAGATCGATCAACTCATTATTTCACCATTTCTAAATTGTATGTCTTTCTCTACCTAGCTTTTGGCTGAAACGAATCAACTGAGCTGTATGTACACACACTTCATTAAAGCCTATACTTTTCAAATGTAAATCAGTTGTGTTAATGATTGACTGAGTTGAAAAAGGTAGGTTATTTACTTAAAATTACTTTTGAAAGCTTTAATTCTAACAGTGCTATCTAATTTGTGTATATGTTGAACTTATCCCTGAATGTAAAGTTTAAAAAGGCATTAAGCTTTCAGCTATGTCTGTAGCCTTGTTCACAATGAGAAATAATAAGAAAGTGCTTGTAGTTCTAAGATAGTTGCACGGGCCTGGGGCTGGGGCATTCAAGTCTTAATCGAGTTTTTCCAAAGACAATAGGCAGATTTCAGCTGATGGAATGTTTACAAACAAACCTTTTCAAATCGAAACACCTTCGAGAATGATACAAAGAAATCTTTGTCTCGAACAGCCATTCAAGTGCTGGTAGACTCCTTAATAACAACAGCTGAAATCCTCCTATAGATTATGCTACCCATCATCCTTGTTGATCATAGGTCTATAGGCTCGGTTGTACAGTCCTTTACAGTCCTTAATCCCTTTCTCAGACTGTTTGGATTTGGTGGTGAGAATTGCTACACAGGTGTGGTCAGGATTTTTCTTGCATGTGTAGGTGGCATGACACTTCTGATGTGATGGAACTTGGCCACCTTTGTTCGTCAAGTCTCGTTTTGAATGATGATCTCTCTGTTTATCCCAATTGTACTGTGGTTTACTTCACAGTTCTGACAAGGAATGCATGTATGGTATACCAGTCTGGTCACCCCCTCTTTGGTAACCTGTTTTTCTGGTGGACAAGTACTTGGCAGAGTGTGTTTATTGGTTTGTAATAGGCTACAGTTGTAGCTGATTCAAGCTTAATGCTTTTTTTAATCTTAACAACATTACCGGGGAAAAGTTCAACAACACACAAATTACATACTGAACCAGAAGGATGAATCTCCACTCAACTAGTGTTATCTAAATTAGATTATTTGGTATTTCAGTTTATCTCTCAAGATACTTCAATACTTACTGGCAGTCTGAGGCAATTTTTACATATTTGCTGTCCAGATGTTATGTGCTCACTTAAATTTTTCTGTTTGCTGATGCTGGAAGAGAAAGTTTGAAGTCTTTTTTTAAACTTATTTACAAATCATAAACCTAGCTATATATAGCACTGAGCACTTTATGCCAAGGTAGACTGTATCTTCATATATATATATGTAACTGAGTTGAACTTTAAGTGTTTCAAGTTTCAAGCATTTTATTCTTCTGAATAATTTTGTGTATTATTTGTCTGAGTTGACTGTCCAAAGTTTTGACTTGAACACTGATGTATTTAAAAACACAGAAGAATTAAGTTCAATGTAATTTTGTATTACATGTACATGATTGTCTACGCTAAAAAGCGAAGTTTAAATCACGTAGCTGATGTCGTAGAAAATAGCAATCAGATGTCGACTTAAATACCGTTGAGATTTGTTGAGATTTGTGCAATCTCAAGATCAAGCCCTTGGTTGCATGGGTATATACTCTTATGTTATAGAAAGAGAAAGAGATTATTTTGTAAATAATTGCCTACTAGTGTCTGAGAATAACATTAGTCTAGTTCTGGCCATAAGAAGTTTACATGTTACTATACAGAACTGTGTATATATTTCAACAACATTTGTCATTTATTAAGTGCAGCAAAGATTAAATAAATTGTAGTCTATCGATAATGTTTATGCGTATAGCTTAATTGCATTACCTTATTGCTTACAGATGTTTAACTAGTCTGACTAGTTTGCACATATTTTGTGGCATTTTGTCAGGTGTTTATATTCAGATGTGCTATGATTAGTCCTTGTTTACTTAACATGTTGTTCAGTACATCAAAATAATGAATGTAGATTGTAGTGTTGTTTTGGCGACAATCCTCGCGAAAGTCAAATCCTGACTTGTATTTCTTGCCACTATGAAATTGTATTTTAGCTCATCGTCTTCGTCTTCACCTTCGTCTTCTACATAATAAAAGCACAAATTACATGAACACTGGTTTAAATCTGTTATTGTTCGTCGAAAAGTATAAACTTTACCTTCACCCAGCTCGGTTACATATATATATATAAAATTATAGTGTGTGTATGTGCATGAAAGTAAGTCTTAATGAACTCAACAGTAGTTATCTATAAAAATAATAACAAAGCAATCACATGGACACAAATTTTATAAAAAAAAGTGTTGTCTGCAATGTTGAAATTGGAGCAACTCTGATCTACAATGTACATGTACTTACATGTACCAGCAGCAATTACACTTGCAGCAGTGAAATGGGTTTTTTTCCTTTCCAGAGAATAGTCTGCAAATCTCACAGAAGTATTCTGCAAGTTGTGTTTTACAGTGTCTGCAACTCTGGCTGGCTGTGGTTATCTAGAGCACATACAGCATGTTAAAGTCAAAATTAATGTGGATACAAGGTAATCTAATTATCAAAAACAAAATATGTCTACAATGATATAAATGTGATAGGATAAATTGCTCTAACAAATAGACAACCTAAGTTTTACATGTATTCAGCATTTAAACTAATAAGTTAACTTATTATATCTATTTAAAAATTTAAACTATAACAGAAAACCTCCACTTTTTCCCTTGGTCCCCAGCTATTTCTGGTCAGAAATATTTCTCTCCCCTCACCCTCTTTCACCCCTTTTGCACTTCTTCGGCCTGTACTGTGTACTATTTCTGTATTTAAGTTTAATCTTATCTTTCAATTTTTAATGCTTTAGTATTTCAGCTCTGTTTTTACATTGAGCACTCTGCACAAGTGGTACATGTTCTAGAAACTAGGAAACTACATATACAGTATGTATAATAATTATATATAGCACTGTTTGATTCACCAGGAAACTCTTCAGAATCTACATGACTGCATTAACTATATAATGGTCTCTCTGACATTAAAAACCCAGCCCTGTTCAAAGAGTGAGGGTGAATTCTTCCCCAGCCCCATGAAACAAGCTTGTCAGCTTGAAATGAGCAAGGGATAATCCACTCACTGTATCATTATTGTTTTTAAACTGGATCCAATTTCTATTAGTTGTCGAGCACTCTATAAGATTAGTTGATACCTCACTGCATTTAGCCTAGTATATAATTATACCGTAGTTGATCGAGTAAGTGCCCATGCCCAAGCAAGCGCCCACCCCTCTTTTCAAATGAAAGTTCTTGCACAGGGTATTTTTGGAAGAAATAATTATTTGTCCACCTGGTAAAATTATTTTTTCAGGACTGCTGCAGTAATAATAAAGTTGCAGTATAAAAAATAAAATTGTAGAAATATTATAAATATCAATTACAGAAAGTCTACAAAATATTTGTGTTTAATGCCGCTTCAAAAGCTTTGAAAAGGTTATTTTGTTGATGTCTGACAATATTAAAGTGCATTTGCAATGAAAGGCATTGAAGCATGGCGTGTAAACGTCCTTTGGGAATCAAGTATCCGTTTGTGATTGGGCTGATTGCATGTGCTTGGTTATTTGTGACTGCAATATATTGTAATTGCTGATTTTTGCTAAAAACAGCTTTGCAGCTTTCATTCTTTATTCGTTTTGTAACACTGAAAATAAACTGCATACGAAAACAAAAAATAATATAGCTTGTTTTATCGTGGGTAAAATTTGCATTTGCTTGGCGCCTAAACAATGCGACTGAAGTTGACAACAAAAGGAGAGCTGCACGAAGGATGTGACCAACGCTGACCTTTTCAGAGATGAATTTATTTCGATCTCTTCAATATCACAGCACAACTGAAGCTATTGAATTTTTTTAACAAAGATATTCCGGTAGTAACTATTACATCCACGATTTAGAACAAACAAAGCTTTGTATTATAATACGGTGGTCAAAATAAAATCCATGCTGTCAATTTGTGGTAAACAAGTTTTAAAATTGTCTCGATCGCTATGTTATCACAATAGTCTGTTACCTATCGCGATGCAAAAACTCTGCCTACAGTAGCATTCAGTGTTTGGTCGTATAATTACGAAACAATATTCCTTCTTTACATGAAAATAGCACCGGGATAACGAAAACAACATGTTGAAATTGGTGTCTGCAGGAAGCGTGTGATCATGAAAGAATGAAACAGCAACTGTAAAAATCCCCCCTTGAAGGTCAAATTGTGTGTTTGCCCACGTTCGAAAAGGGCTATTATTATGCAAATTACCTTTGGAAACTTACCGTGTAAGTGCCCATGCTTGAGTAAGCGCCAACCCCCAAACTTTTGCCAGACTTATTGCACACGGGGGGTGGGTGCTTACTCAGTCAAATACGGTACAATGCTATATTGGCCACAAATTTCAAATCTCAATTAGAAAACCACAAGACATCTTAACCGAAATGACCGGGGTCCTGGGCACTAACTGTCTTGAAATGTGTGGTGGTGAAAGGGTTAAGTCAAAACACCACAGAATTATCTAAGCATATTTTAAGGCACTGAAAGAAAACAAGTCAGATTATTCAATCATATAGAACACTTTATGTCACGCGACCCCCCACTCAAACAAAACAAAGAGATGCAATTAATTAACTTACGCGTAGCAGAAAAATATTTTATTATTTGTAGACCATTAATTTGGTCAAGTGTTGATATGAATCCAGTTGTGTCAGAGAACAACTTTAAGAAAGTAGAATCCACATCTGGGGAATCACTTAATATGCAAATAAAGCCTAAACTAGGTAAGAAGAGGATTTTTCCTTTTGTTATTGACTACAATGTCCCAGTGATGGACACCTAATTCAGAAACATATTAATCCATAATGTGTGGTTCCAGAAAATATCCATACCCCCCCCTACGGAGGGAATTGGAAAATCCAGAGGGGTGGGGGGGTTAA
>JAOBYE010304206.1:0-15565 GCA_025403585.1 Parazoanthus swiftii | reverse complement strand
TATTTATTGCATTGTGTTCTTTAGTTTTACGTTGCCAATCTTTTAGTTCAGTGATGAGCCTTCTGGGCCACCGTAGGTATGTCTTCATAACTGGAGGTCATTGTTAACTCATCTTAAACGTTCTTTTTTATTTCGTTTAAAAGCTCTCCGATCACATGTACATTTTATAGAGAGAAAATACATATCTCTTTAGCTGATCGCTTTTGATGTTATATAATAAAATTGTGATGTGTAGTCGTTATAATAAATTTAGCTATTTGCACTATAGTGTTTTGCATGAAATTTTACCAGATCGAAAACACTGTATTTTCATGTTTTAGACAACAGATTAAGGGAAAAGCCGAAGGTGGCTTGCCTGCTGAAGCTGTCGACGTTGGTTTCAAGGCACAGCTAGATAAACTGGCCTCGGAGTGTAAGAGTGATAGTGACCTGGAGATCAAGTACTATGCAACTCATTTGCCTGAACGTCTGCCAACGACCATGGAAGAGCTTGTGAAAACAATTGAAGAATTCCCAGTGAGGATGAAAGATATAAACGACGGGCGAGGAATACCATTGCAGGTATTTTTAGCAACGAACCATATGGCTCTCTTTGTAGGATGGGGTTGGAAGAACTATTTATGTGCAACTTATCCGAGTTCTCGTAGAATAATTGGCTGCAACTTGTTTTTTTCTCAACCCAGCCTCACTGCTCAATTTTTGTCACCGTTTTCTCGACTCGTGCAATTTTTAGGAATTCTGGCTTCCACTCCTATTCTTCATAAGCCAATTTTGTTGGTCCCTTCAATATGGAAAGGCAGCTATCAATTCCATGTATATCTGGAGCTGTATTTTGGTGAAAACTGGAATCGTTTTCGGTTCTCGTATACGATGTAGACACAGTTCCTGTTATTCTGTTGGCTGGTTATGCGTTGTAAGTACAAATAAGTCAGTTTGAAGTCATTTTCTACCAATCTACAGTTTTAATGTTATATGTAAATGTGTATCATTTTAACATTAACCCTGAAAAGTTCTTTTGGAGGGGTTTTACAGACCCTCCCCCCTAAGGTTTTTCCGACCTAAAATCTAAAGGCAGCAATTAAAATGAACTTGTAGTACCTGTAGTCCAATTAAGGAAACATCTTTTGATTTTAATTGGATGATGCATCAATTACATTTTGTGCATAAGTAACTATGCAAATTGAAGTTTGATCAAAAATGGGAATTTTTCACAATTTTTTTTACTTCCGTTTTTTAATTTTTTTCCAGATATTTTCCTACTTGTGTGTATAAATGCATGTTTAGTATTAGTTTTAAGATAATTTGCTAAACATTTTTTGAAAAATCTAAGTTTTTTTCAAAATTTTAAAAAACAATTAAGGCGGAAAGATGGCGGACATGTTGTCCAATGAAAATGTTGCCAAAGCAGCAGTTCTTGATTAAACTTGATTGTTGTCATGGAAAGTAATTAGAAAGGCCAAAGATGCTTGCTTGCGAAGTGGCCAGCTGTTATTTGTGACCCTTTCGAAAAAGGTGTCCAAATACCCCCCTCCCAAAAACGTTGGTGTTTCTCCAAAGGTCTAAACGTTTAAGGATTAGCCTTTGTGTACGTTTTGTAATGTAAATATTGTCAATGAAGAGCAACAATAAATTTATAAAGCCTTTTTCAAATTTATTATATATGTTAAACATTTAGAAGTAGTAGTAGTAGTATTATTAGTAGTACATTATTATCATTATTATTATTATTTATGTTCGTGTTATTTTTAGTAGTATAGTAGTATTAGTACTTTAACTATTATAATTGTTACTTAGATTTATATTATTATCAACAATATCATTATTATTATTATTATTATTATTATTATTATTATTAATAATAATAATTGTCGATCTCGCGATTGATTGTGCAGTTTGAACTTCAACCTCTGGGTAATCTCCTTCTGCCTTGCTTGAAGTACAAGGAAAACGTCGCAGTTATGGGAGCTATCAGTGAAATGGAGGAGCGTTTTGATGACCTTCTGCTGGCTAGATCACTGGCTTCGACGTACCTTGCCAATGCTGAGCAGGAAAATGACGTGGTGAAGGTTTTCTTATCACAAGTGAACAAGCTGATCAAGCAGTTTCGTAAGATGATCTCCAAGTTGAGTGTATGTGGTGACGAGGAGCAGTTTGACGCGTGTATCCAAGCTTACACAGAAGCTTTAGAAGGTCACGATATAATTGGCAAATTTGTTAACTACTGGAAAAACAATGTGGCAAAGGCGCTGGTGGGTAATACAGTGTTTTTAACAGTTTTGCTCACATCTTATGATTTCAACTCTATGAAATACATGAAGAATGTTTCCTTGTCGTAATCGATCACGTGATGCATTGCATCATCAAAGTTAATTGCGGTAGTCTTCTTTTTCTTTCTGCGTCAAATTTACTCTGGATTGAAGATGATTTTCTTTGTAACACTGTTGAGTTGTTACCTTTTTTGCCGGAAAATGAAGTACATGGTAAACTCAACTAACACGAATCTATTCATTTCAGAAACCGGTGCGGACCTTGAAGGTATGTTTAAACCGAAAAGCAGCAAACATTTACTGTCAATTTTTGAAACGCTAACCTTAATAAACTTATTTTTCCAATTTGATAACTGGTACTCTGGGAGATGAAACTAACTTTGTCGGCGGCGCAGTGGTCGAGTGGTTGGCGTGTCTGACTCGTAACCTAAAGGTCGTGAGTTCGAATCTCGGCCTGACCACTGTGTCGTGTCCTTGAGTAAGGCACTTTACTCGACTTGCTCATGTCGGCTCAGCTGTAAGAATAAGTACCAGCTTCCGCTTGGGGCTAACCTGCATGCGCTGGATTAGCGTCCCGTCCAGGGGGAGTCACTGACTCTCATCCGCTTAACACTACGAAAACCGGAGATAAGCGCCGGCCATATGAGCCACTTGGCTCGGAAGAGGATTTTTTTGTTACAAGCACCCATTAGGCTACGTAATTAACACATTCACCAGCCATATAAAATAATCTCTATAAATTTCAGTTTTTAAATTTTAAGCAGTTATTTCTTGGAAACTCTTCAATATATCACATCCATATTTGCAGAGAGCAACAGACTGCACTCTGCCATATTCTTTTGATTTGTGGACTCTAATTGGTCGATCTTGAAGTTGGTTTTTTTGTGCTAATGGGGCAAAATGTAAACAACAAAATGCTCCTGATAGCTTTTAGCAAGGTGAAAATACAAACTTCAAAAATAGAAATATGCTAAAAGTTTCCCTCCGGGAATAAATTATAATAACCAAAGTTGCTACGCGCTGATTCTGATTACATGGTGTTTTTCTTTCTAAAGCTTCCTGAAGGTAATCCCCTAACGATTGCTCTACTTGGCAAAACAGGGAACGGAAAAAGTGCCACTGCAAACCAGATTGTTGGCAAACGTCTTTTCGAAGAATCCGACAGTGCTTCGTCAGTCACACAAAAGTGCCAGTACGAACGAAGAACCGAGGAAAGAATAATACGAGTTATCGACACGCCAGGTGTTCTTGATACATCCCTCATTACAAATATGTCCGCGTCTTCAGGTGGTTGTTTTCCTCGGCTATGGTTTACCCGCATCAGAAACCATAGCCAAATACTAAAGGAAGTTGCAAAAATTTTCGCGATTGCTCCAGATGGTTTTGATGCAATCTGTCTCGTTATAAAATACGGTCAGCGATTTACATCTGAAGACTATGAAGCTCTGGAAATGCTCCTGGGGTTTCTCGGAGAGGAGGCAAAAGCTTACATGACCATCATTTTGACCCATGCTGATGCAGCCAGAAGGAGTGCAGAGAGGGAAAATAAGACAATGGATGAAATTGTCCAACAATGGATCTCTGGATTACCGGAAGGCGTTCAAGATTTTATCAAACAGATCAACAACAGGGTAGTTCTGTTTGACAACCTACTCAGTCCGAAAAAATACCCGGATGATCACACCAAACAAGTTACCAAGCTTCTGGAAACCATCGACACCATGATTGAGGGTAAAGAAGCTTACGTAAACTTGCTGACTGGAGTTTCACGCGAAGTTCTTCACGAGCACATTAAGAAAGCGATGGATGACATGGGACTGACAGCTAGTATTAAAAAATTGAGAAAAGATAAAAAATTGCTAGCTACGCAACTCAAAGAGCAGGAACGGAACGGGAATATGAGTGAAGTAGAGAAGATTCGACAACTTATGAAAGATCTTGACGCCGAACTAAAGGAAGAGAAGAAGAAAGAGGAGATGCTTAAAGATGAGAAGAAAGAGCACCAAAGTAGAAGCACACTAGCAAACGTAGGTTCTGGTAGTGAAGCAACTTCGAGAGTAGAATCTATTCTAGAAGAGGGTACTGGAGGGAGCTGTTATCCGCAATCTGCGACTTTCGTTGACGGATTTGGTACGAGAAGAAGTATGGAAAGTCTCTCCATTGGCGAGGAAGTGCAGATCCTCAGCAAAGAAGGTTCGGTCTGTTACGACACTGTTTACATGGTTATCCAGCACGAATCTGGCATGTCGCGAGAGTATATCCGCATCACCACAAAACGTGGCAAGAATCTCAGAATCACCAAAGATCACCTGGTATTTGTTAAAGATGGTGAACGCTTTGCTGCACTTCCAGCAAGAGACGTGAAAGTGGGAGCCAAAGTCCAGACGGTTGATAACGGGCTTCCGTTTGAAGATTCAGTGGAGTATATTGACAAGGTTGTCGAGAAAGGCGCGTACTCCCCGATTACCATGTCGGGAACGATACTGGTGAATGATGTACACACTTCCTGCTTCTTTGAGGTGTTGTCTCACAGTAGTTCACAATTGGCCATGTCTGTCGTACGAAAACTGTACCGACTGTCCCCAGCGACTCTGGCTTGGATCAATGGAATTGGGGTGGCAGACGGAGTTCCCGGATGGTGCAGGTTGGTTCAGAAAGTGCTGACCACCAGTGATGCATTCACAAAGAAGATAACCTTCTAAAATACATTGAAAATAGGCTCAGCAGAGCAAAACCAGTTTAATTTGCAGCTTTACTAATGCCTTGTTGGTGAAAAATTACGTCATTGGACTGTAGTAGAACTTACATCCATAGTGATGTGTATAAGTAGTGTAGTCTGAAGCCGGCACTAAGCATGCATCCTGCATGTATAGACTTCTTTGTCTTTCAAAACCATATCCATACACTGAAACGATCCATAGTGCAACGAACAGCGACGATCTGCTTTGCTGAGTAATGTAGCTTGAACGGTGTTTTGTTGGACTTTCAGTGCAATATTTGCAGCTAGTCTGTCAAAGCAACACGTTGCTGACAGTAGAGTGTGCTCCACATATTGTACGAGGTGCCAAGTGCACTGTGTAACGAATGTTTTAGTGGCCGGCCGAACGTATTTAATCTAAATTACATTTACAAGTATTAAGATAATCAGTTTTTGTGTGCGCCTAATGTACTTAAGAGAAAATATAGTGAAAAGAAGAGCCACCTTGGTCAGCTAAACTTTTTCAAACATTCACCATGGTGGTCCATGCGCTGAATTCTCAAAGTTCGGGAGGATGATATCTCCGAGGGAATTGTGAAGTTGAGAGTTGAAATTTTGCAGTTTTTATACAGTATATGTGGCTGTGTTATAACTGTGTTTTCTACTGCAGATTTAGAGGCGTTTGTTCACATTTTTGTTTCATTTGAACTCTCGCTTTATGCCAGTTTTGTTGTTCTTTTGTTGTAAAAATGTAGTCCAATTACAACCGGGATCTTTTAGTTAGACAACAAAACCAAGGAATCCAACTTAAGAGCGCTTCTCAGACAAATGAGCAGTTTCCTCTATAAACCCCCCTGAGGGCTTATTTTTTTCAGCGCTTCTGGATCATGGACTGAGGACTTATTATCAGGACTTATTAGCGGCTGGGGCAAGTTAATAATATTTCCAGATCTTTAGAAATAGGTAATTAGTTTTATTCAAAATTTCGACGAGTTAAACGACTTTCAAAGGCCTGCCATGCAAGGGAAAAAGACATTTCAAATATAATTTAGTACGACTAGGCAGCTCATGACCAGAAGTTTCTGTCATGATCTAATAAACGAAAAGCAATCTTGAGTATTAGTTTATAGGTTATACAGTCACGAGTTGTCACATAGTATTCACATTTCTGCATTGAAATGTATACAGTCTTTACTAAAGAACATTACCGGCCTTGGGGGTGAGGGCCTATTAGAGACTGGTGGCTAAATAGAGGATACTCGCGGTATTTACGCTTTCACTCCCATCAAGTTTGTCAACATTTATCTTGCCATTACAGTATCAATATAAAATAAGTCGAGCAGTTTTAAGAAATGGGGAATTGATTATCCAATTCAAAGTCTACAAGGTGAAATGCAAAATTCCCAACCTTTTACTTGGAAATACAGAGCCAATTAATTATAAGAATTAAGGAAATACATAGTTACTACAAGATGTTTACGACTGTTTCACTTTGAGGGGTTTTTTTGCTTCTTTGAAGATATGATCAACCTCAACAGATCAAAATATGATTTGTGTCTAAAGACAAGTTTATCCAATCACGAATTAAAACGATCTACAGATATTTACATTTCGTGGATAGACAAACACTAGCTAAACCGCCTGAATTTACAGCAGCATGTACCTAGCTGGGGCTCTGTTTGGAAAAAAGTCTTGTAACCCTTTTTCGTGCTGCCACAAGCCACGATTTCACAGCAATTTCGAACAGAACAAGGGTGTTGTTCAGTTTCATAAAGTAATTTTTAAAATCAGATGGTCGATATGGACATTATGTTAGGTATTGTGGAACAAAAAGTAGTTTTTGTGACCAATTGGTCGATATCGACAATATGTTAGGCATTATGGAACAAAAAGTAGTTTTTATAACCAGATGGTCGATGTGGACAGTATGTGACCAAAAATTACCAATACTCATAGACAATAGCAGTACTTATATTGCTACAGGCAAAAGTAAATAGTTGCATGTATGTTTTCGACTGTAGAAATAAAATGATCATTACAGGCCTTATATTGAAATCAGTTTCACCGTACAGAGAATGCATTGCTACTGACAGGCAACACTTTCAACATCATGTTGCCACCTATGAAAAAAGGTTATCAAACTGAAGTTATACAGGGTTGACTTTTCTAGGACCTTTTTGAGCAAACTCAAGGACCTTCTGTACCAACTAAAACGTACTATAATAAAAAGCTTTATTTTTTCTGTATATTAATTCAGCAATGAGCTTCGCAAGAATTGCTCCTCGGGAAAAATCGAACCTCCGGTTTTGTTTTCAAACATTGTTACATAAAAGGCATTAGGTCCGGTTATGACAAACAGATCATTTTTGATTATTTTTTT
Source organism: Parazoanthus swiftii (assembly GCA_025403585.1). Taxonomy (NCBI): domain Eukaryota; kingdom Metazoa; phylum Cnidaria; class Anthozoa; order Zoantharia; family Parazoanthidae; genus Parazoanthus; species Parazoanthus swiftii. The sequence goes on along the minus strand of JAOBYE010304206.1, from coordinate 8,220 downwards.
TTGCAGTTAAAGTTGAAAAATTTTTCCCATTCCAGGATTTTTAAGGACCACAACCCAAATTCAAGAACTTTCCAGGGCCTGGAATATTCGTTTCCTAATTCCAGGACTTTCCAGTATTTTCAAGGACCGTGGCAACCCTGGTTATAGCTACAGCCGGGATCAAACAAACACAAGAGTTGATGAGAGTCCAAACTCTCACTCTCGTTTGAAGACCGAACAGTTGACCATCTTGTCAGGCTTGTAGGCCCACACACACACAGGCCAAAAAGGTCCACCTGGAAAGAACTAATTCAGATGACAAAATGTGAACTTATCAAAAAAAGAATGGAGACGAATGAAAGATCTTCTAATTTGTCTCTGAAATGTTATAGTTTGTTTCTGATATATGTAAATATTACAACAGTTTACACTGTCATATTCTAGACATCCACAGGGGCGCTACTTCAGAGATACTGTATCCAGCATTTCACAGAGTAAAAAACATACCCGAAGTTTAGTGAGCAAATAAATCAATGAAAAGTTCTTTTCTGCTGTTGATCACTTAGAGTATCAATTTGTCTGCCAAAACTTATTATTTTTGTTATACAATAATGAGGAAAGGCACGTCGTGTTCATGTTTTTGGTGGCATAACTGCCAGACACCGGCTAAAAATGCATTCTCAGGTATAATCACTTTTTAAGGCCTCAGCTTATGAAAGAAATGGTCCATGCTTAGCGTGCATCTATCAAGTTATGGATGCACACAGGAAGTTGGAAGAGCATGAGAGAAGCACTAGAGTGGCATGAGGGGAAGCCGAAATGCAGTCCAAAGCAATCATCCAAGTTTTCTCAAATTTTCCCAGGGAAATATGTCCCCTGACCACCCCACCCCCCTCCCCTCTCTCCATCGAAAATCCTGGTTACACACCCCTGCTCATAAACTTTGAACATATTTAAATAAATGATAAGTGTTTCACAATTTGTTGAGCAACTCTTGTCAACTCTCCGACTCTAGCCTGCATCCTTGTTTGACTGCACACACGAAAGTTGTCAATAATACTCTCATCCAAATCTGGTCTTTTAACTCTAATTTTCGTGTTCATTTGACACGGGTTTATTGCTGTCTCAGCATAAAGCCCGGGTCAAACAAGCATGAGAGTTGTATGAGATCTAAAGTTGACTGACCAGATTTGAATGAGAATTCTGTTCAAACTCTCACTCTCTTTTGACCACCAACTCTCAAGCACTCTCAAGTGCTCCTCATCACCTTTGAAAATGTTCAACATTTTGGTGAGAGTTGATGTGAGTTTCAGACATTTGTTGTGCAACTCTTGTCAGCTCTCATTGACTCTCTCATTTGACCCAGCTTTAGACCTTGCAACAAGAGAAGCATTAGCCTTCAAAGTAAACAAAATGAAACAGCAAGACTGGTACATCTGCTTTGGAGGCTAAATAATCAGTCGTTCCGCTTGCTTTATGTAGTAATTGGGAAGGCATGACCCATAAATCATTTCAATTCTCTTCTCAAATGTGTCCACTTCTCTAGCTATTTTTAGTTTGTTTCTCTCCAGAATCAAGGCTTGTAGATCCTGTTCTAAACTTCCAAATTCTAAAGCTTTGTTCTTCAAAACTGATGAAAGTTCAACACCTTCTGGGCTTGTTAAGTTTTGAATGGAGCTCTTAGCAACTTCAATTTCTCTTATATGCCTTCTGATGACCTGATGATAGCAGTTCAGCTCTTCCAGTTCCAACAGTAAATGTGAGTTCACCTCTTCTGATGGAGTCTTTAGGTTATATCCCAGGCAAGACAACTGAGTAGGAGAACTTCTGGCAACTAAAGCAGGAAGAGTAACCATTCTATCTTCCAATGTTTTTATTACATCCAAGGCAGAAGAGTATTGCTCATCGCTAAATGACTGAACTTTCCAACCAGAAGACAGCGAAGAATAATGTTGAATCCATATTGAGCCTGTTATAGTTGAACTGGTGCAAATACTTTCAAGTTTACCAGATATGGTGAAGAAAAGTGCTTCAACAGAAAATGAAACTGCTTTCTTGACCTTGCAATTCTTTCTGTGAGCAAAATGAATGAAAATTAGAGCATTTGAAGAAAATAAGACACTGCATTTTCATTCCCATTAAAAGTTTGTTGGCCATTTTTTGAGCAAAGAAGGCAGCTTGCAGGTAAGAGGATGGTGCCGGCAATTTCCTGCATACTAAAGATTATTGGAATACTGTTTTCAAACTTCTTGTGATGCAGTTAAATGAGTTATCATTCTGTGCCATTTTGAGTTAAAATAAAGCATGTAGGGACTGGTGCTGAAGCTATAGCATGGAAATGAGACATGGCTTTTATTTACTGACAGTGACACATATTCAAAACAATGCTTTATAGTTCAGAGTAAATAAATTGCTTTTACAAAACAAAGTCTTGCAATAGCACCTTTTTGTTTTCATCAAAAATGCCTCTTTTGCAAGTAAACCATAGCTGCAGTTGAAATTCGTCATTTCCTAAAAGTTTCAATTTTGCCTTCAAAAGTGGGGTTATGCAAGCTTTCATTGGGGGTAGCCTCGTCCCCAGTCATCCTCCTTGTCGGTTCGCTCTGTTTGCCTGGTTGCTAAGCTTCTTATTCAAAATGGCAGACGCCGAAGCTTTTCCAGGGCGAGCAAAGCGAAAATTAACTAGCACCCAGTCTGACCGCGCTGCCCGTAAAACCAAAGTTGTTGACTGGGGACAAGGCTAGAGGGGGGGGCGACCTTCCCAACCCTCCAACCCCACAAGTCTAAGTTTAAAAGTACCTTTACTGTCGAAATACTTACATTTTATACTTAAAAGTCACTATCAAAGTTTCGGAAATCCCAACTTCCATTCGTTCAACACACGCATTTGAACCACCTTTACTGGCAAGTAAGTATTTCGGTTTTACGGTCTTATTATACCCTGCAGAGAGGCAACCTTTCTTTGCCTCCGCAGTCATCACAAGAGCCAAAGCTTCATTTCTTCGGCTTGATTGTTTCTTGTGTGTGTAAGACGTTTCCGCAGCCAGACTATTAAGAACTGCTGCGCTCCCTTCGACTTCGAAGCTCAGCAAGTAGTCTTTGATCTCCGAACCTTTGTGACATGATGTTGCAAACGAGCATGATGGGTTGTCTTGGAATTTGTAGTTCTGATTTTCATCAACCATTTGTAAAATTTTTTTAAAGTCTATTTTGTCTTTAAACTCGCTTTGCGTTTCAGGAACTTCCATCTTCTTACTTACTGCCGCCATGTTTGTTCCCAATCAACTCGTTCCCAGGGTCTTCTCGACAGCGCAACATGTTTTTATTTAAGCATACACGAAGTAATGAACACACGAACTACCAAGTTTTAGTTTGGACGTCCATATTCTGCATATTGTCAAGTATATAGCAGAAATCATGAATCCAATGACGTATGTATTTATATCGATCATTTTCACTGAATCCGTATTCTCTCTGGTGAAGATTTTATGAATCAAATGAGTACATAGTTCCAACTCTTAAGGTTTACTCTGCACATGTAGTGGTAGTATGAGCGATAGATCGTTGTGTCAAACTCCGGCATTTGATTTTATACTAAGATTACATTTGTTTGGGGTTATTCTGTAATAAGAAAAAAGAAATCGATTTGCTAGTATATACTATATGCTTTACGTCCAATGGAGGTTGAGAATGGAGAGGCTGGACTTCAAGAAGAATATGTGAAAAGTGCTGTTTTCCAGTTGAGACAGGCTTGCCAAATTATAACAGCAGTCGGATCAAGTTGTGCCAACACAATCATATTATCAAGTTAGAAGTCAAATCTGAACATTATGCTGCAGCTTTATGATTGCATGTTTAAAGTACTGATTTATAAAAAATAGAAAAATGAGGAGACATTAAAGGAGAGGGGGCTAGAGGTTCAGTTCTTGACATCTAATGGATGTTGAGAGCTGACCCCTTTACCGCCTCCCTCCCCTCCCATCTACCCATTTTTTTCTAATTTGTTAATAAAGCTGTAACAAGTAAAAGTATCAAATTTTTATAGAACAGATTCAGACACTACCCATGAACTGGGCTAGACCCCCCTGCCTTCCTTCCCGTGTACCTTGGTAAGTCTTGGGTTTTCCCATGCAGTATTCCTTATTGAAGTAAATCCTTGGTTAATCAATTTGCTTCTGCAGAAATGTGAAGAATATCCAAAAGCTAAATGAGCAAGTTCTTCAACAAGGTGTAGAAGATGATCACTCATGGCACAGACAGTACAAGGATAGTGCATACATATTTATTGGTAGGAAAGACCTGTTAAATTGAAAATTATACTGACTGTATATATAATCATGAATAAGTCAAACTTTTAAGATGTGAAAATGAAACCCCCAAATCACTCTCAACTTATACAAGAGAATTTTTTTTATAATACCTAAGTTATCTCCTAAGTATAGGCCACACTTTTTAAAAGGGTTCTATTCAAAATGTAGGGATGAGGCTTTTAAAATAATTGACCATAATTGATTTGTCTACAGTTTGTGCTAAATGAGTTCAGATCACATCACATCACATCAAAAGCTTCAGTATTCTGAGGAAGAGGGTGGCTATCTTTGAATACAACAAAAATGAGTCAACAGTGTTTTTCTTAAGGCTTGGGAAACTGGGTACACTAAGTGAGAAAGCAGGTACACCTGGGTTGGAAGTCATCAAGCACTGAAGACACAAGAATCTAGCGGGGTCTTGGGGCATTCCCCAGAACATTTTTGAAATTCAGAGTCCTGGAAAATGATGCAATTTTGTGCATCAGTGACTTTAAAACACTTGCCAGATGCCATTACTAGGGAAAGGCAGTACAGCCACTGGGGAACGTCGGTACAATGTACCGGTGTACCGGCCTTAAGAAAAACACTGGTCAATACGAAAACATAGTGTACTGTCAGATAATAAAACATTGAGCTCAAGCTGTCATAATCTTGTGCTGCTCACTGGATCATCACTACAACAAAAATGTATTAAAAGTGTCATTCTTGGTTATAAAAGTGGTGTTCAGCTAAAACATGGGCTGTGAGTAGAAATGGCAAGATATTAATTAGGCAGTCACATGTATGTACATTTATGAATACCAGCAGTTACACATTATTTTGGACTTGGCTCTTGAGTACTTTGGTGCATGCTTTAAATATGTCACAGATTTCTTCTTCTTCTTCTTCTTCTTCTTCTTCTTATTATTATTATTATTGTTATTATTAATATAATTAAATATATGACTGTGTGCCTACATTATCATGGAAGGGGTTTTCAGGTATAGTTTCTGTTACTGGTCAGAGCTGTTGCTGATCATTAGTACTGTACCTGTGCTTGAGCTGAAAAGACCACATCACCAGGTTAAAAAATAGAGCACTGTATTATTTATGCCTTGTCAAACCTTTAAACCTTGTGTCAGATGATACTCTTCTAATACTTTCTCTGTCTCCACATGTAAGGAGGCCTTCCATATGACTTGACAGAAGGAGACTTATTGTGTGTGTTTTCTCAGTAAGTATAATTCTTTTAATGTGTGTTCATACTCCAACAGCTCAGGTTCCCAAACAACCCTTTTGAGAACTTAGAAAATTTTGTGTGCTTATATAACTGAACATAGTAAATGAGCTCATTTTGTCATTGGCTTGACACTAACATTTTTGAAATGGTGGTAATAAGAGATGTAGATCGAAATTCTACATTGCCTGGACAAACTTTGTTCTTCACTGGGTTTTAATCAACAAGGGTTTGTATGGTATGTTTTTTGCCGTAAGGTTTAGTGTAAAGCTGACATTTTGAGAGATAGCCCTTCTTCAGAGCAAACTAATCAATGCATATGTTACTAAAATACAAATACATGTAGGTAAGAAGTCTGATTCCATTTCTCTTTGTTTGATTCCTTTGTCGAGGGTTGAACATTTGGTTGACCTTCTTTCCCACTAAAGCTCACTCAGCTTTCTATCCTTCCGAGGCTGGTAATAAGAGTACCAGCATACACCAACCACATTAAAGTGGCTGCCAGAGGTGACTATATATGCTTTCGGCTCACTAAGCTTCCCCCTTACAACCCCCCTGCCCTCTCCCCACATCCTATCTCCCAATAAAGTTGGTCCGTGATGATTGAAGTCACAAACTAACTACAGCATGTACTCTGTTGAAGATATGGTGAAATTGTGAACATGAACTTGGCTAGGGATAAGAAAATGGGAAAACCAAAGGGATTCTGTTTCATCTGTTATGAAGACCAGAGAAGCACCATCTTGGCTGTAGATAACTTTAATGGTATCAAGGTGAGGTTCTGAGTGATTTGCACAGAATGTTTTTCAAAAACCATTATTTTGCAACTGTCAGTAGGGACTCATACATGTGAATAGTTTGCCAGGGGATGTTAGTTAAGTATGGTAACAGCAAATTCACTAGAGTTTTGAGTTTTCTAAATTATTTACTCAGATCTGCATTATATGTGTCCTTTCAGTTTCACACATGTCCAGGGCCAGGGGAAGATAACTTGAAATTTCGATTTGGGTTCAAAGGGCCTCCCTCTTCTCATTTGTTTTGGTGGGGCTTTGTAGCATGCTTCGTGCTTTGTGAAATCCATACAGTATCCCTTTTCAGACTAAATTATGTAACTTTTGCCACCCAATTTCAGACCAGACACTTGTAGATGTTTTATCCATTTTCAGGCTAGCCCTGTAAAACTAAATTTGCCATTTGGAAAATCCTCACAGTTCACCCAAAAACTGTACCCAGTTTCATGACAAATCATCAAAACTTCCTTTATGACCAAAGCAGCTCAAAAGCATAATTTATGCTTTGGTGCTGCACATACTTGAGCATATAGCTCATTTGAAAGGGTACAGTGTATCCGCTTGATGGTTTTGTTGCCCGTGTTTTGGATAAGAGAATGTTAAAAGTTTTGCATTTTGGTGTCAAATTATACAAAACACAGCTTTGTATCCATGTGTGGATCTCCCCAGATCCTTTCAACAAAGCCATATAATAAACATCTTCTTAGCCTCGTTTACTCGGTCCGTACGGCAAGTTATGGATCCTCGTTTTTTCTTCCTTGTTTTTATGGCCCGCGTGCTTGCCGTACGGACCTCGCAACTCGGCTAATAAAAGGTATATATTGCCCCTTCAGCTTGGCGGTCGGACCATCCGTGTCGATCACTGTGCAAATTACCGTCGGCCATTGGGTGACGAGAAAGATGAAGATGGGAAAAGAAAAGAAATCACAGAGGAAGGCTGTGCACCAAAGACACCCTCCCCTTCACCACCTTCCTCAGATAATGAAGAACCTATCCCAAGGAAGAAACACAAGAAAGAAAAAAAGGCAAAAAAAGACAAGAAGTCAAAAGAGAGGAAAGGGGAAAAAGAGAAGAGTGATAGACCAAGTGAGAGTAGAGAAAGGTTGGAGGGAAAACCTGAAAAGAAAGTTGACGAGTTTACGAAGGTTTCTGGAAGAGGAAACTCAGATAGTGAAAGATGGCGTGACAATCGATTAGGTCACGCAGAGCATAAAATAACTGGTAATCCCCGCCAGGCACGTGGCGCAGAACGTGACCAGTACCGCGATAAACAAAATTATGATCGTGATGGACACAGACAACACGGTGATAGAGATAGAGCTGGGTACAGAGATTGGGGCTCTTCGAGGAGAAAAGACGAAAATTTGCATCCTTCTGAGCATTACAGAAGTAGAAATGAAAGGAAGGAGGGGCTAGAAAGAAATAGAAGTCACAGATATAGAGAAGAGAGGCATGGCCATAGAAAGTAAATGTTCTTGTGTCGTGTTCAAAAAAAAGGCAATTGATAACCACTCAAGGGTTGCCACAAAGTCATGAGAGTCAGTGAATTTTGAAAAACGGCAAAAATCAGGGAAAAGTCATTGAATTTTACTTTTTGTCATGGAAGTTTCGAGCCATGGTCAAAAATCAGTCATGGAATTTTCTTCTCGTGAATCGAGTAACTTTTTTTTCTTTTCTGAGAAAACTTAGCGAAATGTATGGAAGGTCAGAGGCCGATCGTCTTAATGCTGTCTTTTCTTTCAGTCTGGAATTTTAAGTTTGTTTGCGACCCGGCAAGTATCTTTCCTCGGATTTTAACGTGGTAACACAGCGATGATTCGTACCAGGCTTTGTAGGGCCGTTTTGCGGCGTGAGCTACAGACGTAGTGACAATGCGTTGAGTAGAACTACCATCATGACCAAATGGGACGTAGATAAGTTAAGA
>JAOBYE010304095.1:0-15567 GCA_025403585.1 Parazoanthus swiftii | reverse complement strand
CACAACCCAACCTCCCCTCCCCTCCCCCCCCCGCCACCACTTCACATAATTAATGGTGTCATTGCATAAACTTCGTTCAAAAATGTAATTTGACAAAAATGGCTGGAAACGTCTCCAATGGGATGAAATCATGGCTATATATCAATCACCCAGTTTACACGAAACTGTGTTGATATGTTTCACGCGTGCCAGATATTGAATATGGCAATCAACAACTGAACCAGCATGAAACGTCTTGAAAATTATCAGTCGTCACTCGTGTCGACAATTACATGTACCCTGCGATTTCGACAATCTTTGATGCACCAATCAGCATAAAAGGATCCAAAAGGATAATGATTGCATTTCTGAGAGTGGAAAGTAAACTAGCAGCCGTCAACGGCATCTCGATCTTGCATGTATTTAATGGCTGAGACCGAGTGAAAAGCGAGCTTTCAAATTGTTTGCTGTTTCAATGACGGGACTTTTTGACGAGCTGGCAATAATTCCCAAACCTGTTGCATTAATGAACAAGGTAAAAATCACACAGAAGTTAAAATGATGTAGTTTCTTTACCTGGATCTTCGATATCTTCACTACTCCTCCAGCTGGCCATTTCTGCGACAGAAAACTTGCAGCAATGTTCGCGCGAATCACGGTCACATGTCTGGATTGGAAATTGACTAATGGAACGCAAGAACTGGGAAAATCTGAAACCGGATTCAGATTAAATCCAGAGAATCTGCTAACTGGGGCAGATTGCTCGGATTGCAGTCCGAGATTGGATTTTCATAAAATCTGGTAAATGGAACGTTAAATCCAAATCCAGATTTAAAAATCCGGATTCAGATTTTGCAAAAGGAATGCATTCTAAGTGTGACAAAAAAAGGAAATGGCCTAGAGATAATTTAACATACCAATACAATGATTAAGTTTGTAGATTCAAATAGACTCAACTAATTTATTTTACATTAGCAGTCTGCCACAGTATGCTTTTCAACAACATGCTGTCAATATGGCTTTAATTTTAACTTGTTTACTACCCTTGTTCTAACAGTGCTACCTGTAAAAAATACAAAAGAATAGTAAACTATGAGTTATACCAAGTAGCAGCAATATTGCCAGTCACAGGTATTTATTGACAACCCAGTATATAGTCTTGCTACCATTTTATATTATATAACACATCTTATTGTTCACACAGGTTGCTGAAATTAACTGTTTTTATTTAAGGTGCAGTTTAAATTAAGTCAATAATAATTATTTATTGCCTACCCTTTCTTTGAAGACGTGAGCCTGTAGTTGCTTGAATATATTCTGCTGCTTCAGTCCAGTATGGATCATCAGGACTAAATGCAGGCCAAACTGTCTGGGACTTTGTTGGCTTCTTGTCTTCATGCAAGCAGATAAATCGTACAAGTGCTGCTTCCTCAGCCAATGTCCAATCTGACCGTGTCCTTTTAATTGTAGGTAGTTGCTTGGAAGATTTCAGTTCCTTTGCTCTGGTCAGAACCTGGTGTGCGGCCTAATATAACAGATAAAGAATAAGCAATTCAGATTTTTTATTAATACTAAAATGCAAATTTAACCAACCTCAAAAAAGTAGATATTTGAATTGTATTTGGGGGTAGAAGCTTAACTGCACTAAGTTTTAATATCACTTCAAAACGATGTAACAATAATAAATAAACAAAAATCATCACTGGCAGGTATAAGTGCATTAACATTCAATTGAGAAAGGCACATTTTGTTGCATCATGGTTGGTTGAAAATTGACAATTCTTATGATGTTTAGAGTTTGTTCTTTATAAGCCTGTATTAGAAATATGAGTAATTTTGACAAAGGTTTGAATAATGTGACTGTAAGCAAATATTCAGAAATGTGTAACAGTAAAAATCAACATACAAAAGAACAGGTGTTTTGGGGGTTCACACTGACTTTTTGTTATAAATTGGGTATAAAACAGCCTGAAACTGTTCTCAAGATGAAACCAACAAAGGCAACAATAAATTAATTGATAGACATAACAAGGTGAAGAGAGTGATAGCAATTCAGGTGGTAAACTCAGAAAAAGTCAACAGATACATAATTTAACAGTTGGCAAACATTCATCTCAAACATCATAAAGTCGCATTTTTTATGGATCGAGGCAAGAATCACCTAGGTAATTTTTAAAATAGGAATAGAAAGAGCAAGAAAGAACGAAAATATACTATACCGTTTGCGACGGAGATTTAAACCTCGCAGCTAATCTTTTAGCAATTCCTGGTCTTCTTGTCGTCTTCGGGGTATTTTGAACAGAAGGGCTGGTAGAACTAGATGCTACAGCTTCAGCTGCTCCCTCCCTCGGCGAATTCTCTAACTGCAGTTGGAACTCTCGGTATAGCTTTGTGGGCTTTTGTGGCGTTTGTCCTGTAGAAATATGTCTCCTTTTTCCTCCATCGCTACTTCTCTTCTCTTTGTTTTCCATAAAAATATAGCAAAATTCGGTATCGCGCTTCAAGAAGGCTGATGGCAAGAACAAACTGAATTGTTTATTGATTGTACAAGCAAAAGGAATAGAAATATAGTAGTAATAGGCTATGTTGTATGATCGAAGGGGTGAAATACAGACGATCATTAAGCTAAAATCGAGCGAAAAGGTATAATATCGCGCCATTTTCCAAGCCAACTTTGAATCAGTCTAACTCGATAACTACTGGAGACTTACGGAGACTTAGAGGTCCATATCTCATTTATATATCCAACTTTCAGAAAATCCGGGTTTTGATCCTAAGTCATGAACCGTCTTTGAGCTATTCAACAAAATTCAACGTGCATAAATTGTCTCCAACAGAAAACAAAGCGGATCGATGAAGCACAACGGAATTCTGAATATTATTTTCAACATGATTGCGTTCGCGAAAACATGTAAACTAATGTTCAACTTGAAGAAAAAAGATAAAATTTACTACTTTCCAAAAATTATATTCAATTGTTTCGTAAAAAGCAAAAAAATACTCACCACAAAACCCATGAAAAATGGCGGATACCCTCTGTTCGTTTGCTTTTCAAGATCGACAGCTCATGAAAGCGCCAAGCGCGCAAAGGATTCTGGGGAGACATCCTCCTTTACCAGGAATTAAAGATAGTTACAGAACTCTAGGTATTTCTACAGAGCCCCTTCACTTTTTTCATGTGACTAGGGTTATATTTTGTACAATTTAACCAAATCTTTTGGCATGGCCACTACTCTGTTGCCTCATTGCCAGGAAACTAGGTGTACATCTTTTTTGTTACCCTGACATTTTTTTTATTGGATTCCCTTATTAAAACAATTCAAGGATATTTTTAAAAAAGTGACAAAGGCACCTTTCAATGAAAGTACTCAATTAAAGTTGGCGGATCTTGCTCAAAGTAATCACGCACTTGTCTTTCAAAGCAACATGTTATTGCATTTTTTAGCAGAGTGCCAACTAGATACTGTTTTGCCACAGCACTCATGAAAAGTTTCAGATTCTTTTTGAAATCTAAAAAAGCCCAGTTGGTGATTGTTCCCCCAAATGCCCACTCCACAGTTTTTCTGGCATTTGACAAAGATGTGTTGAACATATGTCGGTCTGGAGTAAGCCGTGTCCCTTTAAAGCCTATTTGTAAGTGTACTCTGTGGGGATATGCAGGGTCTCCATATATACTTAGTGGGGTGCCATCAGGTGCCTATGAGTAGTCCTGCAAGTCTTGGTAGAGGCCTGGCATCCTTAACATGCCTGCATCATGCTTTCTTCCTTCTGAGAAAAAAAATGAAAGTATACCTTCTATGTTAGCTTCTACTCCCCCAAAACCATATCCTATGTATGCCATTTCAGGGGCAGATACAGAAACTTTCAACAGAAATTCTTGCCAAGCACAGTCCAACCATTTTTCATACAAAACTGTACATTTTAAAAATTTATCGATCCATGAAGGAAATTTCAGCCATGGCAGGTTCTAAATCCTCCAATGGATCCACCCCTGCCCAGGAGAGTGGAAATGACAAACATGAAGTGTCCAATTTCTCAAGATTCCATATACAAGGATTTTATATGACCAAATGGAAGAATATGTGATTCCAAAAATCTTCCATACCCCTCCCACAGAACGGGCTTGACCCCCTGGCCCCTTTGGAGTTTCCAGTGAAAAAGACAGTGATTATATGGTAAATAGATGATATTTGACAACCACCCACCCCTTTGGAATTTACAAATCCCTTCTGTGGGGGAGGTACGGATTTTTTCTGGAACCACACAATAGGAATTTGAGATGTGATTGAACAAAGTATTATATATTTGTTTTTCATCAACACACAAGGAGTCTATGTAAAAAAAATCAAGTTTGTTTGAGTTAACCTGACCTTTATTTGAAAGTTAGTTATTTTAGCAAGTCATTTTCTGCCCTTAGAATGTTAACAAAAGATGCCATATAACATACCAATTGGTCCATACATTCGCACAATGAAACCATTTGCTGCTAGCACTTGCCCAAATTTTATGCCATGGACCCTTTTGTGGCCATTGTACGGGATTCGTTGTGCCTGTCCAGGCCTGCAGAAAGGTCTCACCTATAAAAAAATTGACAATCTAAATAGAACCACAGGGGACCCAAGCTTATATTTCTTTTTTGACAGTTTGTGAGAAATTCTAAGGTAAAAAAGAAATCCACGAAACTCACATGGCTGTTAGAAGTGTTAGTCTTCATTGCCCCTGTAGAGTTTAAGTGCAGAAGGAGGTGGGGTTAACGGATTTTTTTAAAACTCCACATGGGCATTGAAGACAAACAACTTCAAAAAGCCTGGCGAGTGTTGTGTATTTTTATTAAGAATTTCTCACAAATTGTCAAGTAAGAAATATGAGTTTGGGTGAACTGTGATACAACTCTATACCTACCCTATGTTTTGTCTAAAATATTTTCTGATATACTAGGATTGCACAAGAATAGAACGAATTATTTTTTAAAGCTTACTGTCTTCTTTATCACATGTTGTAAAAGTAGACTTTACCTTACCCAGCAGGTGGATAGTGCGGCTCCGTTTGCATGAACTGCATCAACCATTTCTCTTAATTTTATTCTTGTTAACCACGGATCATTGAGAGTGGTCAACAAATGTCCATGCAAATCGTAAGTATTACCTGTTACTTTATTCGCGATGAGGCTCAGTTCCTGTGGAGATCTACCAAACTGGGGCATCAAGTCAACATAGCGGCACGGATACGCAAATCTTCGCAAAAGAATACATAACCTTCTTCAATAGACGCTGCAGTACGGTTGACACAAACAAAATTCTGTGGAAGTCGCAAAACATTTGCCAGATACGGGATATCTAGACGGCCAAATCGAAATCTGCTCAAACACTCCTCTTCTGAAACCTCTTCAAGGTTAAATCTGGAATACTGCCCGTGGTTGTAAACAGGATAGCTCGTGTCATTTGCATCATAAAGCAAGCAAAATTCATCTAAGTCGAGAATATCGTTTTGGAAGGCAACTGCAAGGCAGTCCTGCACGGTTTTTAGTGACATTTAGATCTTGTATTTAGCCCATATTGTTTTGAAATGGCGCAAAGCCAGGTCGCCACATCCCATAATATAAACTTGAACTTGAAGTGTAAGTAGCCCGCAAGCTTACATGGTCAGCAACTAGACCGACTACGAGTGTGAGAACCAGATGAACTCGAACTCGAACTCGTTGTCAATGCTAACTTTCTCTATTGACGGATCAGTTGTCACTTATGACAACTTAGTAAATGCGTTTGTCAAAAAAAATGTTACCGGATGCCAATCTGGAGACGTTACATGATTTATATGAAGAAAAGCTTTTAAGGGGAGGAGCCTTGTAACATCAGACGAGGAGATAAACCCGAACCGAAAATGTTATTGGGTCTTTAATTTGTGCCGTATAATCTACAGTCGCGATTTGTTATTAGACCACATAAGAATTCTATCCCAGTTTATCAAATTGGACTTGTTAATCCCGCTAGTCTTAAGTTTAAAGAGGTGACAAAAAACATTTGACACAGACGTACGTAATTTGGTGCTAGGGTTTTTGTTTTTATTTTAATGAGTCATGTCTTGTTGAAGACCAATACGACATCAAGATCAAAAGAGTTTGTCCTGGTAGTGTATATTATGTACTACTTGAAAAGAACGATTCCTATATCATCTATTGAGTTAAAAGAACCTTTTATTAAACAATTTGGGTTCCATGGATGGGACATATCACATAAAGTTGGATGAAACAGTAGAACCAGTCATTCACTCACCCCGTAAAGTGCCATAGAGCTTGCTTAGTAGGCTGCTGGATAAGCTTAAAGAGCTAGAAACCTCAGACGTCATCCAGAAAGTGGACAGACCCACTCAATGGGTTACCAGTCTCGTAATTGTAGAGAAGCCTAATGGATCCTCGAGATCTAAAGAAGGCTATTCGTCGAGAGCACTACCGAATCCCTACAGCAGAGGATAATGCCGGTCGCCTTAGTGGCAAAAAAATAATCTCGACCGTGGATGAGAAATATGGGTTTTGACAAGTAAATGTAGCTGAAGAGAGTTCATACCTCTGTACGTTCAACACTCCATTTGGTCGTTACAGGTTCAAGCGTATGCCGTTTGGTACTACTTCAGCCCCTGCGAGTGAAGACAAGCACGATAGAATCATGAGAAAGTTACTGCGGGCAAGAGAAGCCAATGTGAAGTTCAACGAAGCAAAGTTGCAGTTTAAAGTCAGCGAAGTCAAGTATATGGGAAATATTGTCTCTTGAGTCTGGGCCTGGAACCAGATGATGAGAAGATTCGAGTGATACTTGACATGCCCGTGCACGAAAGCAAAGAGGAGCTACAACGTCTTTTGGGAATGGTTAACTATTTTGCCCAGTTTATTCCCAACCAATCTACGATAACAGCACCACTGAGGCAGCTGTTGAAGAAGGATGTAGACTGGATGTTGTTACCAGAGCATGACAGTGCAATACAGGAGTTGAAAAAGATTTTGTCAAGTTAACCAGTTCTTAAGTTTTTTGACTCCAGCAAACCTGTAAAGCTGCAAGTAGATGCGTCGAAACCAGGACTCGGAGCCTGTATGACGCAAGAAGGTCACCCAGTAGCATATGCGTCAAGATACCTCACGTCGGCAGAAGAGAACTATGCTCAGACAGAAATGGAACTTCTGACCATAGTTTTCGGCTGTGAGAAATTTCACTGTTATTTCTCTGGAGGACAAGATTAGGTTGATTTGGATGACAAACCGCTAAAGACTATAGCAAAGAAACCCCTATGCAAAGCATCGCCCAGACTCCAGCGACTTCTACCGAGGCTCCAGAAATTTTATTCCCAATTTTATTCCCCCATCCCCCATTTTAGTATTAAAATTTTGAGGATTGCTATTTTTTGCTAGACGAACGCATTTTAAACAATTGTTAGGTGCTGTAGAGTGCGAATATTAACATAGATGATGTTCATTTATTATGCCGAAAAAGCGGGAAGTGAGGGGATGGGGGTGTGTATGAAGATTTAGCTGCTTTACTATCAACCAAGTTAAAAGGAAGGGGGGGGGTGCTTAAAAAAAGTAGAAATTTTTGGGGAGGGAGACGGGAGATCATAAGGAAAAAAAAGGAAACTCAAAAAGTTTCTGGAAGGCTTTGAAAGAACTCAGCAGATCAAGTAAACACACAAACAAAATCTTTGAGATTAAAATTAACAACGAAACTTCTGTCCAAGATCAGACAGATAATGCTGAAACTTTAAATCCTCCTTTATCGATATCGTAAATGAAATTAAAAGTGATGGAAATGACAAAAATCAGACGATAGAGTTTCAAGACGACAATCTTGAAAGTTTTGTGTCATCTAAGATACACGATCACAACTACGAATCCAACATACATTTGAACATCGAAAAGGAATTCCGTCAAATACTTTATAAACTCATCAAAAAAAGCTACTGGGCCAGACGGTATGAGTGTACGAACTCTCTAGCTAATCTCCCGTTTTTTCCCGTTCTATGGGAAGCCATATCATTCAAAAGTGGTACGAATTCAAGATTGATGATCAAGAAAAAGACCGCTGTGATTGAGTTTAGTGATTGATGATTGAGAATGAAGATCAATATGGTCGAGAGAACGATCGCTATGATCGAGTTTATTGATTGATGATCGAGAATGTCGATCGATATTACCCAAAAGAAGATTGAGTACTAGAAACACGATCGCTATGATCGAAAAAAATGTTCTCGTCCTTTGAAGTTCGCCGGGTTTCCCGTAGTTAGTAGAGGGAGACTGGTTAGGAACCCGGCGAACTTCAAAGGACGAGAACAATGGCAGCCTTCAGATATTGAGCATACCTGTCACGTGACATTTACCCTGCACACACAAAACCAAGATGGCGTACGCTTCAGGCGAACTCTATCTCTTTGGCGACGACTTCGACGCTGTGCTCGATATTTTAGAAGAAGATGACGCTGCGGAAGAGCATTTTGAAATTTCTGTACTTAATGCAAGTAGCTCGTGAGTTCAAATGGTTCCATAATGGCTAGATTACGGCAAAATTGCTTCTTCGACTCCAAGTTCACGAGGGACACACAACAGGCTTCGACTTTCTCTTTGAAACTATAAGTTTGCCTCTTTCTGTCATCAGTGTACAGCAAAACTATAAATTTTGTATCGTTGAAGAGCTGAACTTACGGAAACATCGTCATCTCTTGTATTATTTTTGAATACTTCTATTTTTGAATACTTTTTCAAAACTGCGAGCTAACATTGCATGGATCTGGAGTACTTAGAGAGGTTTTGACAGGCTTTTGGCATGAATGCTTTAGTAGTTTGACCGTTGGTGCAATAGAGAAAGTCCCCAGTGTGAGGCATGATCGTTTAATTGTGTATGGGTATTCTTCTGCTAAGTATTTCCCCATTACCCTATCTCCAGCATTTTTTGCAACTGTTTTTTTGGGGAAGAAAGTTTATCCTCTACAATTCTAATAGAATGCTTCAAGTCATTTTTGTCTTTAGATGAGCGTGAGGTTTTAGATAAAGCTCTTGGAAGCAGCTTTGATCCGAAAGATGAAGATCTGTTAGATTTTTTCAGTACATTGAAGTGTTACAAAGCTCCGACTGAAACTAACATTTTTAACATAATACATGAGCTTGCACATCAATAATTAGTACAGAAACCACGGTATATCACAGACTGGTTTGCTCCAATATTAAATCAAACGAGGGTCTACACACCATTCCAAACACTGGAAGATTTGCAAAAATTGTATTCTTCTAAGAAACCAACTGCCAAGAAGGTTGTTAATCAACTGTCAGCGAATCCTTTGCCAGGTGCAGAACAAAATAGTTTTGCTCATTTTAAGAGGTTTGTAAAGAACCTTAATGTTAATGATCTAGGGCTTCTTTTACAGTTTTTGACAGGTAACAACATTATTGTATGTGACACAATTACTGTTACCTTTACAACACTAGATGGTAATTCTCGTAGGACAGTTGTCCACACCTGTGGACCGACAATAGAATTGCCTTCAACTTATCAGTGTTACAATGAGCTTGCAGAAGCGTTCACTGCACTTCTTAATAACAAGGATGCATGGGCATTTAATATTGTTTAGTTTAAATTTTAAGAGGCTTGACAAACACAGGCTTGTGTTCCTGATTCTTTAGTTAAAAGAAAGGCATGAGTTTCAGTAAGGGGCCAACCATTTATCTTTTGATAAGGGAGGGTGTTTTTTTTAAGAAAATATTTAAGCACTGTTGATTCCAAACAAAATCCCTGCACCAGCTCTTAAATGGTTGACCCCAAATTTTAGTTTGCATTGTTGTTGGATTTTAAATTGTTTGCCTTTTCAGCAGTGTAAAAAAAGAAATATTCATACTGTCTGTTGAAAACAAAAGCCATCAACTTCTTTGGTGGTTTACTTGTAGATGTTACCAAAGGGAGTTATATTTTAAAATATTGTTTGACTTATTTAAAACAGCCTTGAAAATGAGGAAATTACATTATGTTGTAGTGATGTGTATATT
This sequence comes from Parazoanthus swiftii, assembly GCA_025403585.1. NCBI lineage: Eukaryota > Metazoa > Cnidaria > Anthozoa > Zoantharia > Parazoanthidae > Parazoanthus > Parazoanthus swiftii. The sequence continues at coordinate 5,570 of JAOBYE010304095.1, read as the reverse complement.
TACATTACTCAGTGCAAAAATGGAACCAGGAGTTGACATAGCAGTTTAAACTGTAATATCAAGAAATGTCATTCTAAAATAATAAAAAATGTAGGGGAAGAAGTTATAATTTACATATTTATTTGTACTGAGCTATGAAATCATAGTTTTGCTCACATTCTTTCAATAAACTATAGAGGTACAAATCCTATACTGAATCTTCTTACTGTTTCTTTCTGTTTTTTTTATCTCAATCAGCAGTTAAAGCACTATTAAATCCGGAAACTCAACTTTGGCTGATTTCAGACAACTTTTACTTTACAAGCTTCAGAGGATTAATGCCATAAAAACAAAAAAAATAGCAGCTTTGAAGCAAACTAAACTTTTGACACTGTTAGTAACAGATTTCAACATAACATATTTTTGACTGTAGAAACTTCCAAAACTGTACTAATTTAAAAAAGCCAAGAAGGGAGTTCTGAAAATTTTGGAGAAGATATTTTCCCAAGATGTTAAATTTCAGGGAAGATTAAATTATCAAGAAATTAAAATTTCAGAGAAGATAAAATTTCCAACAAAGAGTAGCCACATGTTTCTGGGCAGTTTGAATGGGAAAACGTTATTGTATTTGTAAACTTATCAGGTCAGGTCAGGTCAGTTTTTGCATACCTTTTCATTTTTAATTCAAATTTTGCCTCACTAACATATTAACATCTCAGAACTCCCTTCTCAGCTTTTGCAACAAATTACATTACAAAAACAAGTTCTCCACTAGACAGAATATTATTTCTGTTTAATAGTTACAGGGTAAAGTTTTCAAAGACCATTTCTCATTGTTTTGATTACATCAAACTTTGATGTAAAGATCAATCCAGAGTTCCCATCATCATATAAAGGATCAGGAACATGTGTTCTTAGAACTGTCATTTTTTGTTGGGATAGCTGGATTTGATTCTCAGGAACAACAACACTGCAATCATCATCAATATCTGAGACACTTGATTCAAAGTCAATGCCATAAGATTCTGATTCACAATTAAGTATAGCATCATCCATGCTGTGCATAATACCAGCATGCCACAGTGCCATTGGGGACTGATATCCTGCAGTACGCATTCCATTGAAGTTCCACTGTTCTACAAACTGTTCAAGAAAGGCATTAATCCTGGGTAAAAAAATGTATTGTAGAGCAAAAATCTTCCAAGAAACGAAACATTTCCTTGTAAAATGCAATGACAACTCTGTTCATCTCCCGCCAAAGTCTCTCAATTCTGACATTGTGGACACTTCGTCCAGCTATGAAACTACCTCGATTGTCACCTCTGTTCTCAACCATAAACCTTGCAACTTCGACGTTTTCAACCCCACGGTCACCTCTTACACGCAGAGGTAACCCAAACTTACGAGTTCCCTCAATGAAATAGTGTAAAGCAGTAGATGCCAAATTGTCTGTTGTACATTCAAGGTACACAATTGCCCTGCTGTAGCCATTTATGCATCCGTGCACAACAAATCTTCAATTCAGGAGTTTATGGTTCCCGTCAACATGCCATAAATGATTAGGACCTCTTACATTGTACTGCCTCCTTTGAATGGCAGCCCTCCTACACAATGCCCTACCTACAGGATCAATTGTACTTAGAATTTCTCTTATTCGATTTCTTTGAACAAACAAACCTTGAGCTCGCAAACCACCACTGACATATGACTCACCAGCATAGGGTGTCTGGCTCAACATTCCTGTAATAGTATGGTAAAGTTCCTCAAAGTCAATATCCACAAAGCTCTCGTGAAGGCCAAGTTCTTGTCTTCGTCGATATAAAGTGCTTTCACTAACCCCAAGAGAAAGTGCTATCCTCTTCCAATTCATACCTGTTTCTCGCAAGATTTCTATTTGTTCTTTGGTAATCCTGCACCTCGGCTTTCCTCCTGTACTTGCCTCTTCGCTAGGAACCCACGCTGCGGCTCTTACACAACCTTCCTCCCTCTGAACCTTAGTGGCATGGAGTTCGCACAACAAACTTTGAGAAAACGTCAGAAGGTTTGAAACAAGCTGTTACAATTCATCGCTGTCACTGTCTTTAATTGCACTCGCAATAGCATTTACAATTTGAAAGTGGTCCTCTAACCTATTTTCTAAATAATCTAATGGGATAGAAGCGCATTCGTCTCTCAGTGCTCTATTGATATCGTCGAAGCGCTGTATCATGGAAATCAAAAACTCTTCGATATCTTCAGTATCTTGTCATTCTATGGCTGCCATCTTGATACATGTGCCCTTTACTTCGTGTAAGCTTTACGGAACTACCCATTCGTTTCCAGTCCTCTTCAATTTTTTTACAGTTGTCAACGAGCAACGATCTCGTTGTTAAATTTTGGATCATCAATAAATGGAATTTTTTTCAGTCTTACCAATCTTCATTTCTAATCCCCGATCTTTTTTTGATCGTAGCGATCGTGTTTCTAATACTCAATCTTCTTTTGGGTAATATCAATCGACATTCTCAATCATCAATCGATAAACTGGATCATAGCGATCGTGTTTCTAATACTCAATCTTCTTTTGGGTAATATCGATCGACATTCTCAATCACCAATCGATAAACTCGATCATAGCGATCGTTCCCTCGACCATACCAATCTTCATTCTTAATCATCAAATGCTAAACTCAATCACAGCGATCGTTTTCTTGATCATCAATCTTGAATTCGTACCACTTTTGATGATATGGCCTCCCATACCGTTCACTCATTAAGCTGCTCATCCTCTCTATATCGTAAAGACAATTTCCAACCGACTGGAAAAGTAACTCCTCTCTTCAAACCTGGACCTCGTGATATCAGAACCAATTATAGACCTATATCTGTTTTGTCCATCCTTTCGAAGGTGCTTGAGAAACATGTTGCCAAGTCGTTAATGAACTATTTAACTAGGCGACCATCAAATCTTAATTAAGAAACTAAAGCTTTACAGAAATGGCTCACCTTTTCTCGCCTGGTTTGAGTTTTATCTGTCCGAAAAGAAACAGTTCGTTACCATCGGCCCCAAGAACTGTCTTCTCTTCAGGTCAGACATGGAGTACCACAGGGGTCGATACTTGGTCGATACTTGGTCCCTTCTTGCTTTTGCTCTTTGTTAATGATATCCACTTCCACTGCAGCAATTCATCGACTGATATATTTGCAGACGATATTACCCTTTCCTACAACTCAAATTCGAAAGATACAACCAGTCTTTCAGGGTGGTGAAGAGGTTACTTATGTAACTAGAAGCACAAATACAGTTCCATTGAATTCCTTTAATAGAGTTTGTTCGTTTTACTTTTTCAAAATTGTCCTTTGTTTAATCGCAGTTTGAGAGAACGTAATACTAATTTCGCCATGCCGCTTCGCAAAGGATGGTTTTATCGTTGTTTTGATGTGGGAGCTGCGAAGAAGTTGTCGCGCCTGACGAGGGAAACTCAGGACAGGAGGTGTAACCGCAAGAAAAAGCTGAAAAAAATTAAGAGCAAGGTCTAAAGGACTATTGTTATATTTATAATGATGCGTTGCTGTTGTATCCCCAGTTATATAACATTGAACAGATAAATTATTTGTTGATCAGCTATGGGCCTTAATTTTTAACTTCTAAATTAATTTTTATTCCGTACTTGTTAATAATATATTTTCCAGATGTTCTGTGATGCACTAGTCAGCTCAGTCTCGTGATACAATTAACCTTTTTCAACCATGCTCAGTTTAATTGAAAAGATTATTGCTCTACCCTCTCTACAATTTTTTTAATAAAGTAGATTAGTGGTAGAACTGATTATAATATAAATGAAGAACAGGTAGACAGGTGGACAAAAACTACAGTAGAAGAGTTAGGTGAGGATACACTAATCACCGCAAAAGTCTTAGGACAATAAATCAAACTTTAATTGTTTACTACCTGGGGTAACATTATTATACCGGTAAGTTTTATTCAGTTGTTTTTTGATCATGTAAGCATGTTAAATATCTGTTACATTTAACTGCAAATCTGTTGTGAGCAACAATCAATTTTTACTAAATTATACTAACAACCTCCTGCAAACTGTGCAACGTGCAAAAGATCTCTTGTTTTTGTTGTAGTTTGTTTTTAACAAAAAGCTGGACAAATCGGTACAATAAAACTGATCACTTCTATCAAGGGCACAGCTGAGTTTTTGGATACCTGGGCAAGTTTTATCGCGCCTTCTCCGTTCATTTAAAGCACCGGCCTACAGAGAAATACACACTTAAGGAAGCACTTGTGTTGGTTAAAAACGAGTCAAATTACATCCAATCTACAGTCAATGAAGTGAAAGAACTGTTGAATTCGGACTCTCTGATTAATGGCCCACAAGGTACTGTTCACTGTATAGTAATAGAATGAAAGGAGCAGCAATGGCGCCTGTTTCGCTCGACGTTGCAGCACAGGGAAAATACCACCTGAACGTGTTGCTGCAGCAAGTAAGAACAGGGTGTCTTACAGACACCATTCTTTAATTGTGGAAGATCTATCAGATATGAAGAGAAAGGTTGTTTGGCCCCGACTAACCAAAATTTATCCTGAACTGCATACAAAGCTTGCAAATGATCCGAGTGGCACGCGAGTCTGGAGTTTTCCCTTCAACCGAGTAGATAGCAAGCGGTGCTTGTTGTACCATCAGCTCAAAAATCGTCGGAAGCAGAAGATCAACGCCCTGTTTGATGTTTGAATAAAGTGCAAGAAGTTAAAACATCGGATGGACATCAACATCAACATTAAGAATGACTGACTAAACCGCCCCCCATTTAGTATATCTAGGAACAGTAGTACAACACGAGATCTGCACGAGATGTAGGCACTCTATACAACATAAGGGAACGCTTTGGCCTGGTAAAAGTTTCTGCCAAAGTGAGAACAACTTTGAGAGTGCCAATACCTATGCAGTGCCTTTATGGAGTATGCTGGATTGGAAGCATTAGATGGAGCACCAAAGAACATTAGCAGTTTTGATGCTAAAGACCTTGAAAATATCATTGGTTGTTTTGTGGATGAATATGTGATGGTTGAATTTGATGCTGAAAAACAGCTGCGGCATAAGAAAAAACCCAAGCTCAACAGCTCCAGGCTGCCAAGCTCAACAGCTCCAGGCTGCCAAGCTCAACAGCTCCAGGCTGACAATGATCAGACTGCACCCATACCTCATCTGCCACCACCCACTCAGCCAGGTACAAAACTGAGGGTTAGGGATTGCCACCAGCCACACCCATGTCAGTACTGAGTCCTTTGAATATTTCTTTAATTACTGTACTTTGACAAGTTTTTATGACAATTAAGTTCCTTTCATTAATCATTTAACTATATGTTAAAAAAGGAAAAGAGAACTTATTCAAACTACAGTAAACACCTGCATATAAGAACAAATGGATTAAGAACATCAGGCTGGAATTTTGCCAATAAGGCACCATTTTTATAAGAACAAGATCAGCCTGTAAAATACAAATTGTTCTTATAAAATGGGTAAGGTGTCAAAAGTACAAGATATGACATATACATTGTATAGTTGTTGCCTGATCAAATGAGATCGGCTGTTGGGCTGTCT
>JAOBYE010303762.1:0-13034 GCA_025403585.1 Parazoanthus swiftii | reverse complement strand
AGCTTTGTATGTTGTTGTTGTTGTTGCTGCTGCTGCTGTTACTGTTGTTGTTGTTGTTGTTGTTGTTGTTGTTGTTGATGATGATGTTGATAAACACTTCAAAATCTTCACGCATCTGAGATGTGTGAAAGTGTAGAATTTGTTAGGCAGCCCTCCTAAGCTCAGTCCGTCAGTCGTGATAATGACAGATGCACGGCCAAACATTACTAGATATATTCATGCATTCATTGTTTTGTTTCAACAGCAGTAGCTACTACCAGAGTACGGAGACCAAAAAACTCAGAGACAAATTTGTACCGCCGGGATAATTGTTCAAAGACTAGATATCATGTTGTAGTTGCAGTAATAGAAATATTAACCAAAAAATGCTTCAAAAGGCGCAACAGCTTAAAAAGCACTCATTTATCCTACTTTAGTTATCATTTCAACTGTTTACATTAAAACGAAGGTATGCAAACTGAATTATCATCCATTATTACCAAGGGCTTGTGGCATTGTATGTGCGTGGCGTTTTGGACTTACAGCACACTGAAGGAATCAAAATTTTTGTTCCATATCCTGTATTCCTATTCTGGAATACCACTAATCAAAGGCACTATAAATGTGATTCCCCAGTTCTCCTTTATTTAGACAAATCGATGGTTTGGTTATGGTTAATGCTAAAAAACGGCATTGTGATTTAGGCTAACTTTGACAGAGTTAAAATGCTTGAGCCATGGGCACGTATATACCGTATAGATCAAACCACTTTCTTTACATCGACGTTGCGAAGTATTCCGATTATAAGGTGTTATAATGTTTAATTGTAGTTTACAATGTAACATGAGGCACGTTTAAAGCTTAGAGTGTGCGGTTTAAACAGGCTGTACAATGGAGCTAGCCGGGCATTGCTTGACCGATTGGTCGTTTTTGTGTCTCTAGACATTTCTAAAATGAAAGATTGTTTTACGATTTGCGTGTGTCAAGTATTTATACTTGTCATTAGTGCTCAACAGAATATGCTGGCTAACTTGATGGGTATTCAACGAGCGGCAACTAGTTGCAACTTACATTCTTTCATATTTAAGTATGATGTTTTCTCCTTTCCCCATTTTCCGCAGTTCTTTAATTAAAAAGGTGAAATTCATTCTAAATTGTCATTTAAGTTTGGTAATTTTTGTAATTTCTCAACACATACAGTTTTCTCAAAACGTATAAGAGGATTAAAATTTATTTTAGTGATCCGCTCTCGAATGAACTGTATTTATCGGTGAGATGAAATGTCTCGCATCGAACTGCCAAATAAGTTTTTAGCGTCTTTAGTCCACCGGAAGTGACGGAATCCGATCCTGAGGCGCCCAACATTCGATCAGCTCAGCTCTAATCGCATGAGCACAGGAAACGATACAAAAAATTTAGAAAAGAAAAGATTAAATGCTTGGCGCAGATTAGAAACCGGATTATTTTCATTTGTCCCAAGCCATGGACTTGCTCTTGTCAAATTTTGGGAAAATTTTAGGCTCAGTGAATATGCTCTTATATAGACTTGAGATGGTTCCTATAAAAAAGGGGTACATTCTTTTTGTTTTATTCTTAAAAGGTAAACTAAAAACAGTTTAACGTTAAAATGATTACAATTTCTTAAATTGGCACAAACCAAAAGTAAAAATCAGTTCTGATTGTCGAGGCGACACATATTGTCAGTGTGATTTATTCTCTTTCTCAGTGTTCCCCCAGTCTTGTATGTAAACATAAATTAAACTTTATCGTCAACTACTCGGAAAATAGTTTAATTTATTCCACCTTGTTTCTGTTCTGATATTCAATCATGATATTTGTTTATAGAACACGGAAGTAGTTGATCTGGTAAGCAACGCCTGTTTACACAACTAGTGTACTGAATCTCGTCTCCACCATGTTGCCATCAAACGCATGTGATTATACTGTATATGAACAGTCTCTTTTTTCCTCTTTCGTTCTCACGCAAGTGGCGAGGAACACGAATGCATTATGGCGAAACGAAGGGAGCTTTTGTATCCGTGAACAGGATACACTGATCTTATGGGAACTTTGTACGAAGAAGGGGCAGCTCCAAGTCTGCCTGTAGTCACATCGCAGTTAGCTGATTAGCTTGTTCGCTTGAGTCACTTTGTTTTGTGAAATTCTCTTCAAACGAACATGCTACATGTAGCCAAGTTTAGTGTATACACGCGCAATTTTTTAATATTAACCAGCTACATGTAATAACCTTCCTTCCTTCTTTTGTACTTGTAAATTTGATGAGGATGAACAAGGGCTTGAGTCTGACGAAGATTGTTCCTGACAACTTGTTCGTCAAATCTGGTCAAAACTAGGCTTAGTTGTTTTTATAAAGTTTGTTTTTACAAGAAAAAAAATTGACCGATATTCATAACTATACTAGAATTGATATAGCACATAGTTCTGTTTATAAATACAATAATGATTGATTTGTTACTGCCTTTGCAGTACTCGGAGTTCCGAGTGGCAACCACAGAGGTACCGGTAATAATAATTTTATTGTGACTAAAATTGATTGATTTGATACTTTTTCTTCTTGATTTTTCCTTTCCTCATCTACGGATCAAGGAAATTCAGTTAATCAGTATTTTGGTTACCTAGCTCTATTCCGGGAAACAAGCATTTCCCATGTTTCATTTTCATTTAACTGCCTCTAACACTTTCGTTTTCTTAAAATGTAATTTTGAGGTGAAATATAATGTTGCTGTTGCTATAACAAAATATTTCTTGTCTAAACTGGAAATCTTAATGCTATTGGATAATGCGATTTATGGATCTTTTGCGGAATGTTATATTAGTTCAGTCTAGGATGAGAACAACTTAAGACGTCTGAAATTTCGGGTTGAAGTCGCAAAGAACACAAGCTGGAACAATCTGTCGGTGTTTTGTTAAGAATAAAATGAACAGAGACCTATATTTTCTGTTTCTGCCAGTTACATTAACATAAAAGATTGTTATTAATAGTTTATATTCTTCTTTGTTTTTAATACAGAGCCACTCACGAGTTTAAAAGCGGGAGCAAGATTCGCAGTCACGCGAGGGAATACGGAACTTCCTGTCTCTGAGGAGGTCAATCGTTTGCATACCACCGTGATAAAAATAAATTTAAGGTGGGGCTACCAATATCGTCTGAGCAGGAAACAATTAATTTGCAGTTTCCTCTTACGGAGTTGACTACTAGAGTTGACGGCCTCTTGCCTTGCCAGAGCGGATGTTTGTACAGTTATTTTGCTATTGTGTCAATTACAGACCGCAGGAAAACAAACTGGGAGTGGCTATGACGTCAAGCGCGCTGCCGTAAGCTTTGATTAGTTTCCTGTTTGAGTTTAGTGGAGCGTGGTAAAGTTTATGATGGTATAAAAAGCGCCAGCGGATGATTAGTCTGTTGTTGTTGCGTAACATTAACACCGAGCATCCAAATTAAAATAGAGGTCTTCAGCTGTATGCTGAAAGATTCTAAACCGACTATCGTGCTAATAGGAAAGTCTAGAGTGGATCTAAAATCATACGACATGTTACATATTGATTAATTAACTCGATTAAGTTAATTAGCCAAGGCGGCTGCTAAAAGATCCAAGCCACTATTCGGACGATAGCGGTCATTTTCTATTTTAAAGTCTTTGGCGATCCGAACAGGACGATAAAATATGCGCCAGGCTTTGGGCAGAAGTAGTCCCACTAAGTGGTAGATACAGTCACTCTAAGTGATAAATGTAGTCCGTCACTCTATGTCGAAGAGTATTTACCACAGATTCCATGAAACAGCGGAAATTTTATTCCACACGTGCTATAGCTATCAGCCGTAAGCTACGCACAGGAAAAGGAAATACGGAATGATTGAGGCTGCTCACAAATATAAAGTAACATTATCTAAGTGCTTAGCAGAATTGGCGAAAGGTGGGGCTACGAAACCAATTAAAAATCGTCAGTCAAAACATCCGATTTACGCCATGCATTCAGGTATATTATAACTCGGCATGTCCTCGGCAATTTAGAAATATAAACTCATTCGGCAGAAGCGACAAATTACATCCGGAATGACAACTGTTGGTAAACTTAGCAATGTTTTTTCTTTCTTGTCAGAGACTTGAAACAGTTGAGTTTTTTAGCAGTCGAAAGAAATGAAATAAAACTGAACTACTCCAGTAACTTCTTCAGCATATTTTTTTTCAAGTCTATAGTTGTATCATGTATATAAAAGTAAGCGACTAAAATGAATATGAGTTTTGATCAACTGGGGGTTGATATGGAATGTTTAAGCTGTAAGGTTTGTTTAGCTGTAAAGCTGACGTTTCGAGTGCAAGTTCTGCGTCAGAGGAGACTTACTCACGCATGTATATCGAATATATAGGGTTTGACCGTGTTCCGGAACATAAACAACAACAACAACAACATTTATTTTCCATTGTTACTGTAGATACATGCATAAATAATTATCATTACATATACATGACAAATTACGCTTACAATACTTGTTGCAAGTTTAACTCGGGAGACTGGTAATCTTTGCAGTTTTCGAGCAGTCTCCTGTTTTTTAAACTTAAAGCTTTAATACAGAGTGAGAAATAGAATGCTTAAAAGAACTGAGGAGAGGAGAGGAGAGAGAGAGTTATAAAGTTGCAGATTGTTGTTCAGTCAATATATAACGTTTTAATGATTGTTTTGAAAAAAGATTACAAGCAGGAAAAATCCCAAACACCCTCTCGAAGCAATAAAAAAATAAAACAACTTGTTTGCATATTTTAAAAGAAGCATACATGCTGCTCGATTGAAGGGATCAAAGTTTTTCTTCCACATTATCTTATTCCACAAGGCGGTTAATGGAACGAACCCTGAAGGCCCGTTTACACTAGAACTTTTGGTGCAAATTTTGTCGCAACTTCCACTGCAATTTTTCCCGCCGCCACGTTGTAACAAGTTTCGAGATTGTTCAAAACATGTAAGTTTCCTGGCACTCAAATTCACGAAAAATAAAGGTACTTTACACGCACTTTTGGAAGTAAAAGCGCGAGTGCGAGAAATATTGCAACAGGAATCGCGACAAAAGTTGCGCCAAAAATTGATGGTGTGAACTGGCCTTAAGGTTATTCTTTACCTTACACGCTCCATCATTATGATTATGATGGGTTTTTTTTTGTCGTAAGAACCCGAAGTGTTTTGGCTTAGGCTGCCCATAGTTATTATTGTTGCTTTTTTTTGCAAAAATCAGCGTCCCCTGTCCTTCCATAAATGTAATACTATCCATAGCAGGCCTGGCGGAAGGTCCCCAGAGTTGGCCCGGCATGCTCGCCCGGAAAATTTTGAAATTTAGGTTCCCTTAGATGCGAAATGGCGCGTTTTCTGCAGTGAGAAATAAACAAAAAATGAAATAAAAGTTGCGGTGAAACATGCATGTTCTCAGCAGCAAATTAAACAAAATTTATTAGTTACAATGGATCTTTGGAATGGAATTTTGAGCCCCTTATGATTTTAAATGGCAACACAGTAGTCTTAAATCACGTTTTACTCAAAGTCAAACATTCATTTCTGATTAACTGGACTAGTGATTTACTTGCACATAACAATCTAAAAAAAGAGCAGTTATGATAATCAGATAGGAAATCGTCCTTATTTAAAAAATCAGTTCTAGGTTCGTTGCCCAAATATTGAAAGCGCCCAATGATAGACAACCGGTACTCGGAGCTGCCCACAAACTTGCCGTTTCGCCGGGCGAAACTTGGAGCGAGAGCAGAAAAACGAAAGGAGGGGGTGGGGGAGAAGAAAGGCTTGTAAACAACTACGCCAATACTAACAAGCTCACTTTTCATTATTTACTTTGCTGAGAAAATACCGTTAATGTTCTTTTTAGAAAAAAAAATTCAACTTTGCTCAAAAGTTGAATTTCCATCTTCTACCGGACCGGCTCCGCCAGGCCTGCATAAATGTAATCACTCATCAAACATAAATTGAAACTACACAGACAACTATAATGTCACTGAAATAAAAGGCAAATCAGTAACTGATCATCAGTAGGATACCTAAAATGTGTGCCATTCTACAATTGGTTTCGGCTCCATTAAATCCCAGACCAATTGCAGACCATTTTAGGAGGAGCCACCCACCATGTGAGGACAGTTATTGAACAACTATTAGAAAAGTAAGAATAAACATCCAGGGAAACAAATTAGCACATTTCTGTTCCCATGCTCCTAAAACACGTTTCCATCTTCTACTGGCCTTACCTCAGTTTTTTCCGGTTGCTAAAACTAATGAAATAGCCAGGTAACTGTCAAGATAAAGCTGGAAAAGAACTGACCCCAAAGCAAATTAAGTGAAGCTTCTTCGACATTAACAAATAAACTTTAAAAGTTGAAGGTAATTTAGAATAATCGTTGATCACGCTAGATTGCGTCGACGCTTGATTTTAGATGGCACTCTAGTCTACAAACCTCGTTTCCGGGATTTCTGGGTCTTTTTCAAAATGGAGGTTTCCCAACAGGAGAGAAACCGAAGAAACTGCCATTTTGAAAAATACCCAGAAGACATCGACTCTACCTTCCGGAACTGGCTTCCAAGATGCGCTTTAAGACTGCCGGACCCCTGATAAGTAAACACTCTGACAATTTAAAAGTCAACTTTCAAAAATCTAGAAACCTTGCCGCGAGGTGCTGTTCATGATATTTTGTAATAATCTTTATGGTCCGTGGCATTGAGCGAATCCAAGGCTCTTGTCAGCTGCTAATTGGTTACATAGAAAGAACCAAAAAACCATAGTTATCCATGTATCGGGGTGTGTGTATGTGTGTCTATGATTAATCATTTTTTACCTCTGCCAAGCTTATACTTGACCCACAACACTTGCAACAAACCAGTAAGTCCGAACGACATGTCGGAAAAACGCAAATCGGCAAGTCCCCAAACTTGCAACAAGCTAGAAAAATATACAAACGACAAACGTTTTAACAAACCAGACGTTTGCTTATCTTGTTTTTCTTTGAAAGGTCAATTGCGTAATTGTTTGGTCGAAAAAATGTACACTTTGAAAAACTTTACGTTAAAAATTGAGGCGCCATCTTGGAAACTCCCACCTCGCACGCATGCGCATATGCCCCGTCGTTATTCTGACATGCTGCCCCAAACAAACTCCTGTAAATCTTATAATCGGCCACAATGATTTATTTAACTTGGTTAGATCAAGATTGTCAAAAGCAACTTAAAACATAAGACATCTTTATTAAGTATCATCCTTCGTGAACTTTGTACACACGCTCAGTGATAGAGTTCAGCTAACACAGTTTCTTACAGTCGATGTGTCTCCTTAGGGGCCGGTGCGACACTGCGAGCATCAGTCTTAGATGAAGGAAAGCGGAAAGTTTTGGAACACTTTGATATTTAACATCGATGTTGATAACCACATTTAGTGGCATTCTCTAATTTACCTGCTACAAACCAAGCAAGGATGTGGGGGTATTCACATAACCTTTGGATGAAGACTGAAAAAATTTAACAACGAAACTCGCCACCAACCATCGTATAGAGCAGGAACGAACAAAAAACTGTAAACTACACACCAAAATTATGGCAAATTGTGGTTTGAACATATTCCAACTCTTGTTTTGACCTTTCCCAGGCAAATACAAAAAAAAAATTTAGCTGCCAAGACAAAACTGGTAGACCCCAGTTTTGTCTTGGCAGCTAAATTAAAAATTAATCATTAAAAATGATTAAATTAATCATTTAAATGGTTTAATTAATCATTTAAAAATGATTTAGCAGCAGTTATTAGCGATACAGCATGTTTTTAAAACATAATTTAATTTTGACCTTTGAAATTCTAAATTTAATTGTCATTTTTCTGTCGTGCTGAACCGGTCAGACAGTCTTAATGCTTTGATTGTACTTAAAGTATAACCTTCAATCGGAGTTGTGCATTACGGTAATTACCTACAAAACTAAGAAAGCTTCTAGGTTTGGTTTTAATCAATAATTAAATTCAAAAGTATATGCTTTTAGTTGGTCTCATGTAAATTAGTTTTAATATGATTCAGCTACCACAAATTTAGCAGACGGAGTTATTCCGCGTCAAAATGATAAAATCTCAACTAAATCTGAAAAATGGCACACAAGCATGTGTAAAAACACTTTTCGATATATAGTAAGGAAATGCGTATGCCAGAACACCTGTAGTTCACACACAATATTTACAACAGAATAAGGGTGCTACAAATTTAAACAATAATCTGAAATGACTACCAGCTCTTCCCTCCGTGTCCCATCAATTTTATAAAAGGTTTCTCTATCAGCATCTCCAGCAAAGTCCACAGTGTTAGTGTACATAGTCAATCAACAACGCTCTCGTAATTAACCATGCGCAAAACAACGTCTGTACATCGCTGTCCCAAGAAAGTGAGGACTATGGCGGGGTAACCCAATAAAGTATATAAATACAGTTCAGTTTTTTGCCTTGTAGAGTTTCAAACACTTCGAAACACATACGTTCCAAACGTCTAGAGATGCTGTTAGTCTACACAAACTCCAACTTCTTTATTAACACTTGCCCGAAAACCCAAATTAGGTACAGATAACTCGGCAAGAACATTCATAGTTCTGTCGCTATGAAGAATTACTTCAAATCAGGAAGAAGCTACAAACGATAAAATTATTGAGAACAGCCTTTTAAAACCAAAACTAACCTTATTCCATAGTCATTCATTGCTTCTCTTAAAAAATACTTGAAGGCCAAGCAGAATTCTCGAAAGGCCCATCAAAAATGTGTTATCAAACCTTTGAAGCCATTTTCCATAAGCTATTGAAAATTCTATATTTTCAGCTGTGACAAAACCTAGCTCATCACGCAACAACTGGTTTGGTGAACTACTGGCTGTCGTGGTTGAGAACATTTAATACAACATATTTGTCTTAGTGGAGACAGTACTGTGCACAGGATAAAAACGCTTGAAGAAAATGTAATTACCACAAACTGAAATCAACAGTGCCATGCATTCACAACCAGCTATGAACATTCGAAAGTCAAGATCAGGTCGGAACAACAAAGATTTGAACCTGCTCTAATCTTGAAATACTAAATCTATTTGAATTTCAGAATAAAAAGGGCAAAAAACGTCAAGAACCCATCTTCTGTATTCCTGGGGGGGGGGGGGTTGTTTTTACCCTACACTGGCTATATGGGCATGTGCCACTGTCCAGGCTTTATAGTTTTCAGGCCAGGACTAGGGTATACAAATCGTTCGGGTTAGTCTGTTTGGTCTCGAACAGAGTACAGATTTTGCATGTTTTATAGGCTATGATTTTTGGTGGCTTGCCTAAGACAGGGTTTCGAAATTGTACCACATTCTGGTCAGGAATAGGGTTGGAGTTTTCAGGTACCAGCGGCACATACCCAACAAAATAATATTGTGGAGGGCATTTCCCAATGGCTACCAGCAAAATGGGCCTATTTGAATTATTTAATTAATACGAGTCCGGAGTTTACAAGTTCTTACATTACAAATGACAAACTCCACCTTACAGTAACATACGCTAGGTAAATGTTGTCGAACATAACCTTGCAGGTTTCGAAACTAAAGGGGAGAAAGGATGGGCACACCAAACTGTACTGGCAGCTAATTTAGCCATAGGCAAATAAAACATCTTTGAAGGATCAAACTGAAAAGTTTTGGTTAATGTTCCCTTCATTCAGTTCCAAAAGAACTGAAGCAGCAGATTGTTCAATAAAATGTGTTTTAAAGAACTTTTAAACGCGTACTTTTCAATCAGGGTTTCACACTCGTCATCATATCTCTTGTTCATGCTGGCAACCCCTTCGTTCGGCTGGCTGACAACTGAGTCGTGCTGCTTAAAAAATCTGACTGGGCAGACCAAGAGAAATGCTAGTTTCGACCCCTGCATTGGCCCAGTTCGAAAACATTGAATACCAGTTCATATGTTTATATACATTAAACAGAAAAAGAAAATAACTTAGGTAAAAGATTTACATAACTGCACCTTCTGCTTTCGGTAACTGTGAATCCCTGTACACAAGCATGAGAGTTGCAAGCAGAGTACCATCATATGGACAATTGTTTTTTAAGACTTGATCAATGTACGGCAGCTTGACAATGACTGTATATTGATCATGGCTGATAAGACTCTCTTACACACAAAAAGTTTCCATTCAGTTCTTACAAGATTTGTTATGGTGTTCAAACTAGACTACCGTATTAGTTATAAACACACTCAAAAGTGCCAAATAGTTGCTAAAATTCTCATTACTTGTTTCGATATATTTTCCACTAATACATTAGGAGAATTTTACACTTATCTAAAGAGAGTTTGTAGCACATGATCAATTTTTAAATTTTCAAAACTAATCAAGTTATTCGATACTAATACTGGGGGAAGACAGAAGTTGATAAGAGGGTTTAATACAGACACTCTCATGTTTGCTTGATTTAGGACAAACAGTAACCAAATCTGCTTGGGATCACTGTAGCTGCAAGCAGTGAACCGGCAGCTGTGTATATGTGTCCAGAATTTTGATTGGGTTAGGAACGGTATCACATTCTTCCAAAGGTTGCATGCTTTGTCCATCAACCCCTGCTTTGCTGTGTCAGCATATAAAACTTATCCCAATACATTTGGCACCTTTTAGTCTGTAAAACCCACACAAAGTCTTTCTTCATCCTTAAGTGAGAAATGCAGGTTCTATGTCATTATTAAGGACTCCGCTGTGAGCATCACTAGGTCTGGCACATTTCTGGGTCAGTTCCTCATAGGTTCCTCCTTGTAACAAACATATAATGATGACTGTCATGTTGTCACAACCAAGCCCTCCCATCTGACAGTCGGGAGCAAGGCAGCGCGTCAGAAGCTCCTCACAGATCTGCACAAGTGAAAACAATCCAAAAACCAGCTCATACATACATCATCTGGAACTATTTCCGACTTTCTTTTGTTCCTTGGTAACTGCTACTGAACAAAATTGCAAGCTGTTCAAAAGTTTATGAAAAAATAAGTAACTTGAACAACTTTTAGAATTTTAATTTTCTTCTCCAGGAGCTATCACTGAAAAGGAAAAGTCCATTCAGGCAACCTTTATGCAAAACCAAAAACAAATGGGACACAAATACTTGGGAGATAGAGCATTCATTGTGGTTGCCCCAGGCTTTGGAACAAATAACTATCAAACAAGATAAGAGCAACAAAAATCCTTTCAGAGTATAGCCAAAGACAATTTTTTGAGGAAGTCTTTAATAATAATATTCAGTCATATACCAGAGTTTTAAAGGTTTCAGGTCTTCCTATGTTTTTTTAAAAAATTTAGAATGATCATATCTACTGCACTTTTTGCCTATAATTATGTATGGTCATCATAAAGTTTGGCAATTTTTTTAATGCAGATTTGAGCAAATTCTAACAAGAAATGCGCAATATAAACACTATGATTGTTGTTGTTGTTGTTGTTGCTATTGTTATTATTATTATTATTATTCAACAACAACAAAATTCTGGTTTCAGTTCCACAAGCTACCACTCACTTGTTCTGGAGCCATGTTTTGTGCTATTCTTGTTCGAACAAAGTCCAAAACTTCTTGGTTTGATAAAACGTCCCATATTCCTACAATAAAAAAGACTGTGTTCAAGTGAGCATGTCACTTCCTCTTTACTGCTGCAAGAACAATTATAGTACATTTTAAACAGAGGCTCCCATTTATGTTCTTTCTTGGGCATCGGTAAGTTTTACTCCTAATTCTTGCTAGCTGGTGTAAGTTGTTCGATACCAACCATTGACTGCTTTCATAATATACTCCGTGGCCATAAACAAAAACTTCAAGCCAAGGTGAAGTTCCAGGTTATTGTACATTTGCTCTATTTTCACTAATCTGGCCTTGACTGAAAATTTTTTGGTCACGGTCACTGCAACATATCAGGAAGGTGGCATGGTTCGTACACTAACAGCCAACTAAAAGTCCAGGACTTTTCCAGGACTTTCCAGGTTAATATTTACAAAAATCCAGGGCCTGAAAAGCTAAAAACAGCAACCATTGAAGCAACTATGTAGCAATTTGCAACAATTTTTAATTATGGAACAACAGTTGTGACCTTTTATTGTCATTGTTGTAACTACTGAAGTGCTCGGACGTTTGCAGATAGTACGGGCTTTTTGCGATGTTTGCCACATTCATTCCTCACCCACAATAATCGTGAAAATGTGAGTGATAAATATTCAGTAGATAATTATTTACTATTTAATAGACAAGGAAGGAGAATTTTCCCGGACTTTCCAGGACCGTCACTAATTTTCCAGGTTTTTCATGCCTGGATTTTAATTTCTAAATTTTCCAGGACTTTCAAGTATTTCCAGGACCCATACGAACCCTGAGGTGGTCTATTTCACTTATAGTAAACTGAATATTGTATTTCCATGGCTACATAATGTACCTTTCAGGAATTCAAAGCACTTTAATTCTAGCAATTAACTATATAAACAAACACAAAAACTAGTTTGGTGTTAAACTGTCTGCATTATAAGGAGAACTTTAAAGTAATTTTATCAAAAAATTCTACTCAGAGTTTGGCATCACCACAATTTTCTGAAATTTAATGGTTAATTTCTCTAAGAATTTCTTCAAATAAGTTCCTTGTTATACTGACAAGTTAAACACACAAAACAAAACACAGTTGAATGCTTCAAACAGGGTGAATTAATTTTGGGTTATGAAAATTATATTTGCCTTTCTTCATCCAATTAGTCTTTTGTCATATACTTCAATACAATTTCAATGGTTTGAAAACTCATGCGCACAAAAGCCCTGCAGTCTGTTTTAAATCCATACACTTACCATCGCAAGCTAAGACAATAAACTCGTGATCAGGAGTTAAATCCTTTATTATAACATCAGGCATTGCTAAAATGCAACACAGCAAGTGAAACTATTAGTATCATTTAAAACAATAAATTAAACATAAAAAATTGATCTGACTTTTTTACATAAACATTTAACTCTATTTACAAAGGGATGGATGACAATGCCAAT
>JAOBYE010303651.1:0-15572 GCA_025403585.1 Parazoanthus swiftii | reverse complement strand
AAAGTGTAAGAACGAAAATATTGTGAATAATTGAAGACTATCGAATACAAAACATAACCATCGCGGAGCACGAAAGCATTTGATCAAGCGATTTTTGAAAGTGCTGGTGAAGTGTCGGTGAAGTGTTGGTGAAGTGTCGGTGAAGTGTTGGTGGGGTGTCGGTGAAGTGTTGGCCGACAGGGTATCTTGAGTACGTCGCGGTGCGGATTCTTGACCTTTACCGATACAAAGTGGAAGCTAGTTTGGCTATGTCAACCCAGTATCTTGTTTCCTTAACAAAACATTTTGGCAATTTTAAACAAATACTTCATAAAAATCAAAATTTATTCAAGAGGTAAAATAATCTCTTGTTAACTGAACTTTTAAACTGTTCTCTGCAACAGGTATGTGATTATCATAGGGATTTCCAGAGTGAACATCCAGTAGCAAATGAAGTTTACAGTATAATTTTTTGCAAAGTTCATTTCAGTCTACCTGCAAACTTTAAATCATTCTGTCAATGACAAATTATAGAAAGAAAAAAAACTTGTCAATGAGTGTATCTTTAATGGCTTACTTAGCAGAAACTAATTAATTATATATTGCTGAAAGTCTTTCATAGTCCAGCTGAAGGTGATTTTTAGAGAAATTTTCCACACTACATGCATGACAAAAAAAACAATTACCATCCAAGGAAATACTTCCCGCACACTCACACATACACACACTCCCAGGATAGAAGGAGAACGTGTGTGTCAAGGTAAAACCTTACTTTGTGTACAGGGCCTCAAACTCCTCCCCATAAGTGTCTGCAAGGCCTGGGCACTGGTTAGGGCACATCAGGGACCACTCCGCATTCTGTTCCACCCTTTTCATGAATAGATCTGGTACCCACAAAGCAAAGAACAGGTCTCGAGCACGCTAGAACAAATATGACAAAAGTAATATTAGTAACATTCAAATTCTGATTCTAAGCTGTAGAATCTGAATACATTTTCATTTTATTTGAGCAAATTGCAAGCAGATTAAATATAAAAAACAAAGAATGGATTTTATTACTAACAGTAGTTTTTCAAGAATTTCACAGTTCTGAAAGTAAAACCTAATTTGCATACAAGTCATACGGTACCTGCTCCTCCTTGCCAGTGTTTTTCTTTAGCTCCAAGAAATCAAATATGTCTGCGTGCCAAGGTTCAAGGTAGATAGCGAAAGCACCCGGCCGTTTGTTACCACCTTGGTCAACATATCTGGCAGTGTTGTTATACACTCTCAACATGGGCACAAGGCCATTCGAGACACCATTGGTCTGCAGAAAAACAGTTACAGAGACAATTAATTTTATTAAAATATTTGTGTTCAGACACTATTTGCACAGTGATGATAAAAGTAGTTTGATCCTTCGAGCTTCATGAAATCAAGGAAAATTCAGCACATTAATTGTTGTAACAGTTAATAAATGAAAACAAAGTTCCATTCGGAAGTGAAATAATTTTGTTCCTACATTGTAGTTACAATGATTGAATTGGCAAAAAAGTCGCTGATTCCCCAATGATCTTGAACTGTGTTGTGGAAATCGCATGCAAGGTAAGAAATTTGCTGGCTATTGCCGGCAGCTATTTTGAACCCTGAAGACTACAATTATTAGCTACAATTGGTCTGGAATAACATACCCCAGAAATATAGCTTCCTGCGGCTCGGATGCAATGAACATTTAAGCCAATCCCACCAGCTGACTTTGAAATCAGTGCACATGTCTTAAGGGTGTCATAAATTCCCTCAATACTATCATCACTCATTGTCAGCAGGAAGCAGCTTGACAGCTGGGGTTTGCATGTGCCGGCATTGAAGAGTGTCGGTGATGCATGCGTGAACCATCCCTCCGACAGAAGGTTGTAAGTTTCAATTGCAGCATCAATGTTCTCATGATGAATTCCGACTGCAACTCTCATCAACATCTGCTGGGGGCGCTCGGCTACTTTACCATTCACTTTCAATAGGTATGACCTCATCAGGGTCTGGAAAAGAACGAGAAATAATTCACAATTTGTAAGTCAGGGATCCCAAACCAGGATTTACAAAGACCATAAGAAACCTGTAAATACTGTAAAAGTAGCACATGTCAAGTTTTAATGCTGGTTGAAAACACTTTAAACTGCTACAGACCAAGTTGTAGAAGCAAAAATGACTTAGCTTCTGGGATGAAAGGAAAACATGGTTGAGCTGACAATTTTACAAGTCGTAAAGAATAAAACTGTCACAACCAATTGGTTTACAGAAATTGGAAAGTTGAAATTTCAAAAACCTCAAGTAACATTTTTATACAACATTTTTTTATATTTTACATTTTAATGTTCTAAATGACTAATGGCATTTGGGGTACTCTTCTCACCTTGAAGCCAAAGAAGTTGTACTGGTAGTCCCGGTCATAAATTATTGCAGAGTTAAGACGCTGTAAAATACAAAAAAGTGTAATTTGTGGTATTGCTCACTGACAAGAACCAGAAAAAATTCCAACATAAACAAGAAAACAAAGAATAAAATCTTACATTTGCATGTTTCTGAATTATTTCATTTATCTCCTTGGATATCATGGGGGAATGCTTTCCATTCTTGGGATTTACATAGTTGTACAAGTCATCCATCACCTCTGTTAAAGACAAGTTGAAAGAAAAAATTGTGACACTGGCTGTTACAAAACTCTTTATTAGTTAGTTTTAGGAACTGTTGAGTACATACATATAGCAGCAAAAAAATAGCTTAATATTCTGACCAGACATATCATTCAGTTGTTTACTGTATTTTTGTCATTATACATGTACAGTATGTGCAGAGTGTATGAAGCAGGCGTAGCTTAGTTAGTGTGCAGCCTTTGGAGCTGGTTTGATCCTCAATGACTCCAACATTTCAACTTTCTTCTGCTCTGTGTACTCTGCTTTAGCTTTAAATACCTGTAAAATGGAGCACTGACACAGCAGGGAGGGAGGGGTAAAGTGTGCACTGAGGGCCACAAGTTTATCAGTTAATTCTAAACTGCCATGTGCTACCCCTGATAAGTAACGTCACTTTACAAATGTAACTTTAGAGTAGATAATACTTTGATATTATCTAGAATTTAATCTTGAAGCTCTTCCGAGTACTGATCAGAAACTTGTGCTTTTCAGGAAGACAAAGAAAAATAAAACAAATAAAACAAAAAGGAAAATAAAATAAATGGAAAAATAAAGTAAGAAATGGGAGAAAACGTAAACATAGATTAAACATTTTCTGTTAGCATTGACCTGTTACAGTACATGTATCAGCACTCAAACAAAACTTTGCAGGAAAAACTTGAGATTTTTCACAGAAAATAAATGGTTTTTCAGGCTTATCCGTTACATTAAGAAACCTTTTGCCCCTTAAATTTATATCACTTCATGGGTATGGACTTCAGTTGAACCCAGAAAGTCAAGACTTTTTTCTCACCTGACATTTATTGTAAACTTTCCAGGTCTTGAAAAATGACCTTTCATTTTCCCAACTTTAGAGAATTTGTACAAATCCCATATTCACTTACCACTGAAAGACTTTTTTGTTTCTTTGTGTAAATTAGACACTTCAATCCTTGCAGCCAATATTGCATAGTCTGGGTGCTTGGTTGTCATGGATGCAGCAATCTCAGCGGCAAGAGTGTCGAGTTCCACAGTAGTTACTCCTGGGTAAATCCCCTTTATTACTTTCATTGTAATTTCCAGCTAAACAAAGAGAAGCAGAGTGCCAGATATAACTTAATTTAGGATTCTTCAAACAATGCACTGTGATATTTATTCTTGGCTAAATACAGGTCTTGGCTTAACTTCTTTAAAAAAAATCCTAGCACCATTGCCACTTGATACGGAACTTTTGGGGTCAGACTAAGAAATATGCATAAAGTTCAATAACAAATTCTCTATAATATGTACAAACCTCTAGGAAACCATGTACAAAAACTAAAACAATGCACAAAATAAAGAAATCTGGTGCATAAAAATTTCAAAATCCCATCCACTCAAGCATCATGGGTAAAATATTCCAAACCATGTTACTACTCCAGATCATTTTATCTTCAAAATTTCTACACTAATCGCTTACTGCGATTTTTAAATTTAAAATTGTCTCCAAGTACCCACACTTCCACTGCACCTTATCTGACATCTCCCATCTTTATCGGTACTTTGCCAAAGTACTGAGAATTACTAATAGATAAAAGTAAATCCTGTGAAAAAGGTCTAGCTTGTTGACTGTGACTAGAATATATCAATATATAGAAATGTACATGTGCCTTTCAAATCCAAACTTCAATATCCCTTCCCCCCTCATCCAGATGCCCTCCTCCCCCCCCCGACAGCCTTCAAGTTAAGTACTTATTTGGTGATTAATTAAGACATTCGCATGTGTTGAAAGACATACGTACTATAATGTCCACTTAGCAACCTTTTTTCTACACATGAAATGTGTTTGGTTATGCTTAAATGAATCTGTAGTTTATCAATATAAAAATACGGAAGGGCCATATAAATGAATCAAAACAACTACAAATCCTTCAGATGTTCCTTTTAAAGAACAAAATATACCAATCAAACAAAAACGTGTTAAAACATAATTCATTCTACATCTAACTACAAGGTTCTGTCAGCCCGACTCATGTCAGATTTCAATACAATTCGTAGTACGAAACCCGAGGTAAATATTCAATTCCCTACTACTGGGGCACGACAATTTATCATTTGCTTGAGGGCACGTTGAAATTTAGAATTGATCGGTACCCAACTTACAAGAAAATTTGAATTGTACAACTAAATCGAACATTTTCTTTATCATCTTTGTACTTTTAGAAACTAATTTTTCATAGAAATGTCTTCCATACCTTTTAGAGCATCTGTTTTTCAGAAAATGGTGAAGTAAAACGTTCATATACGTTCCATGACCATCACACGTCAATATCTTGCAGACGTGGAACAAATTGTTTTTAGAAATAAATTTATCCTCAGTTTCGTCAATTCTGAATTTATTTCAGAAAGTTATAGCTAATGCGACTGGATTAAAAATTTTTGTCCGCAACGTTTTCCTTTGAACGAGGGAGACAGAACGGGGCGATTGATCATTTTCTGCGTTCAAATTTTTTTGGCACAACGACCACTCGTGTTAATCAGAAAGTCAGAAACAGTTCAAAATACATTTCGTTTGGATAAAGTTCCACGACACAAAAAGCGAAATTTGGAAGGAAAGCATCCAAACGTTCATTTACAAACGAAGGCTGGACTCAAAAGAGAAGCGATGGAATATACAGTTATCTGCAAACAGGAAATCCAGCTGAATGATTAGCCTGCGAATTTTGGCGCCATTTCGAGCAAGAGCTTACAAAGAAACATTAGAAGCTTACTGGATCAACAAATTCGTTCTTTAAACCATAGCCCAACTTGGAAATCCGGGAAGTAATCTTGTCCAAAAAGACTTTTTCTGATCGTCCATCTGAAACGCGAAATCGCGGTTAGTCGAATTTGAACTTGAAAGAACCAAGATGGCGGGAGAAATCGAGAATGTTTTCATACTCAGTATCTCGCAAACTTTCTCACCTCGCTTCACTACGTATGTTCCTGAAATGTTGCTCGCAGTGTTGTCGGCGTTTGACATTTTGGCTGGAACTGGAACTACGAACAGATCAGAAACCAAAAAAGGAGGAAGACTAAGATAAGGAAAGATAACTGAATCCTTCTGCTGCACCCGAGTGAAGAAAGTGACCTGGTTTTTCCTTTGTTTGGATTTGTATTACCATGAGTTTGGCGCGCAACATTTTTGGCCAATCAGAACCCAATGGCAGCTCAATGACACGTGAGTATGCTCAAATCGAACAGCCGCTGTCCATTTCTAGTGCTATCTCCAAACTTTTGCAGATATGCCCTAGAACCCGAATCTATTGCACTTCCACGAAGTTTTATTATAAAAGACATCTCAGTTTTTTAAAAATCAAATTTTTTGTGTATCCATAGCTGTATTTTATTTTTAAGAACACCAAACATTGGATATTGCATTTCTGGCCGTAATCTGATTGGCTCTCTACTCAAGGTCCAAATCCTATATCCTGTTGTTTGGTATGTTGTTTTCCAAATACGCAGACCGACAATTTTATCACGGAAATTTTCCCTCAAAATGGCCGAAAACTCGAGTTGGTAGAGATATTTTTATCCAGTGCTCACGCTTTTTGCGGGATATGACCTTACGAAAGCCGACTCGGTGCACCGCACTTCGTCCGCTATCTAAAAGCTGATATCCAACGCGCGTTTGTTAAATAATTGTTAATTATACTGCTGTTAAATCCTTTTAACACTGTTTCGAAAATACCTGTAAAAACTAAACAGAGCCTTCCTTTGTTGTAAGACACAAGTAAGAAAGAACACTTATGTACAACCATGTAACACGTGCCCTAAACAAAACTTCCCTTCTCCTGTATTTTTTTGTCTTGTTTATTCTGGTTCAGACCTCCTCACAGCCCCATAGGATAACGAAAATAGCAGTACTTTCGCCGCCCCGGCCGGGATGAGTAATTCAAAGTATTGGCGCACTCACTGATTTCGGACATGCACTAATCTGAAAGATTGCCCGCGGTTTTGTTGGGAAGAGAGGGCTGAGAACCATTTTCTCTCTTTTTCGTTGTTAAGAACATCTATGTAGTTCGTTAAGTTACAAATTTGGTATATAAGCTTCATTTTGGTCAAAAATAAACATATAAAATCTACGAAGAAATTATTTTCAGAAAGGTCACCGACAGTTCCAGAAAACTACGAAAACCCTTAAAAAATCGCTTCAGGAAAAACTGCAGGGAACTATTCAGCTGTGTGCGATCCGGTAATCGAACAGCAGTCAAATTAGCATTAACAGCTCTTTTAGTAGTTGGATTTGGTTTGAATTTATTTCCGCAAGTACTGCTGATCGATATGGCTTGAACAACTCGGAAAGAATATTTCTCCAAGTTCCCCTTTGCCGGAACATGTGTGATAATGTCTAAACATTACTGAATGGGGCGACTATTTTTCCGTGTACTCGAACTAAGTTTTATCTTCAGCCAATGTCCCCATTCGTGTTCTGTGTTTTCTTGGCCTTCTTCGAAAAACACGAAATTTAGAAATATATGTTATTAAAAAAAACAATGAACACTTAGCTGAGATTCGTTTTACTTCGTGTTACGAACGGACGCTGGACTCTCGGGAAGATCAGAAAACCGAATCGTTATTCCAAATCCTTAACTGTGTTTTCAAATATCGTCAGGCAGTAGAAAAAGCAGCTGTTTTTGGACCAATGTTTTTTACAGATTCAGCTGTGCAGTTACAACAAACACCATGGCCTTTTCCGGTGTATTGCATTGTATTGTGCATATATTCACTTTTTAAAGATAAAATATCCTCAAAATATGATTTTCATAACATATAATTTTCGTACCGGTGGCTCATTCTTGTTTGAAGAAAAAGATGTAAGTTATTTTGCCTTAATGTTTGGTGTTTTTGCCTTGAGTCAACGGTTTGTAAGACAGTGTTGTCATGGAAACCTTGCGTGGGCAATCGAAACTGATTAACAAAAAAATACTAAGTCCCAGATATTTTAACGGAAGAGTTCTCACGGTCGACAGGAGAAGAAATCAAAACTGCATTCACACATTTCAATTAACTGTGCTCATCTCTGACTTGATTCGCGCCTTACACCATCACAAACGTTTCATTTATCACTGCCCAGGACGAAATTGTTGTTATCAATTTTAGAATCTGCTTCATTGTTCTTTATTAACTCAAATCTTTCAAAAATAGTCCAGAAGGGAAATGGCTAAATTTGGAACAAATGAAAAAGCTATTAGTTTGTTTTTCTTATCTAAAAGGATTAAAAATTGCTTTCAATAGGAATAGTTTTTATTAAAAGTGCGAACCTGCTGTAGCAAACTTATTTCTGGTTTGAAGTATCAGCCTTCAGAATATTATCAGTTTAGAAAAGATATTCAGCCAAATCGCACTGTTGACAAATTAAGGCCAAATAAGAAAATTTCCTCTTTTTTTGTCAGCGCCCACATTTTTAAATGGCAAACGCTTTATTTATTTTTCTTAAATGCAAAAAATATCTTTATACAGTCTTTCGATCATAGCCGAGCCACATGACTGCTGTTCGAATGCTAATTGTCGTTTTCCACTGCTGGTGGAGTTATTATTGTCAACGGCTGCTTAGAAAGTCTTGCTTTAAAAACACCCGCCGCTTTTACTTTGTGATTCAAACGTGCTGCTGAGAACTTCGAGAGGCCGGAATTTTTCATATTGAGCCTAATCGGTTGCAGTTTTGACCAAATCAGTGTTTGTATGATTTGACAAACATTAGTAATCGAAAGGATTAAATGTTACAACATTTATGTCTTCCACAGAGATCAATTAGTTTTCAAGTGCCACCGATTGTGCATAGTTTAAACTCGAAGGAAATATAAGGTTGTCTATTTTGTTGGGTTATCGAGAGCAAAACAGCGGAAAATGATGACAACCAGGCCTTCCGCTTGTCTGGATGAAATTCGTGCTGACGTACGTCCTTGCATACAATTGATCTAGTTAGTGCTTTATTGTTAAAGATTAAAATATAGACCAGTTTCTTTTTATCGTTCTTCTTCATTTGTATTATTGTTGTATTACAAAGTTCGTTAACAAGTTTCCTTTCAGTTTTATAGTTTCGTGGGCAAAAAAGTTGCTAAAGTTCTAAGAGGCACTCTATTTGGCATTGCTATAAATCCCGCTTCAGACTGCGCTTTTGAACTGTTATTATTAACATTACAAAAACCAGCACCTGCAACAAATAAAAAATGGATCTTTGCATGAATAATGAATGAGAACAGATTTTAATGAAAGCAGAAGACCTATTTGCAAATTATGACTTGGAGCAAAGCGCGCAAATGTCGGGCAAGAGATCGTATCTTCTGTTAATTCGCTGTCGTAGCATTGGATCCAGTACCGTGGAAGGATAAAGAGCATTTAAATTTTATGACCCTGATGTGATTGAAATATTTTGTGTTATCAATTTGAAAAAACTTCAACTCGTTCCATGCATTTTATTTACCTGCAACCTCTATCGCCAATCCTCTTTTTCAAGACGACAACTTTCAATTTATGCGGCATATGTTGACTGAACTTGATACGATTGGTCGGTAAGCAATTGTTTCCGGCCAACGCTTTAATAAAGACAAGATACGAGTCTATATGTGCCCGACCCTTAGCAGGAAAATCGCCATTGTTAACGCATGCACTTCGTTGCTAATGTTTTCTGATATTATAACGTTCGTGATTGCAGTCAGGAAAAACAAAGTGTCGTCTTACTTTCGCAAATAGTTCACAACACTCAGCAGACACCAAGCGATTTGCAATTCTAAGCAGTTCATGAACCACAGAGAGAGAATGATGTTTTGAATCGAGCTCCATCGAGGAGAATATGGCATTCGCTTCAGGGGATTCATTTACAAAGCTACCGCCGATAAAAAGAGAAGATGTTTTTTATGACAAGTGCGAAGACCAAAACCCTGACAAACAAACGAGTCCAACGCATCTTCCTGGTTTGAATCGAAAGACACATGGACTGGTTCGATTACCACCGATCATTCATTTAGATTCGTTCCAAAGTGTTGTAAACACAACACCTAGTCGAGAAGCTGGCGAGATACCGTTTTCAGGCCAGTTGACCGATGATTACGTGGGACAAGAGGATGAATCCTTCAAGCAAACAAACTGTTTTCCCTTTGAATCACTACACTCATTTGCATATTCTTCATTCAAAAATGAAAGCAATGAAAAAGAAGAAAAATTCAGCGCTCAAAATGAATCAGATGATGCGGTTTTTATTGTGGAGACACTAAAGACAAGATCCAAGGAAAACACAGGGTTGAAATGTGCCTCAGCCAGGGGGGAAAAATCGGCCTTTCGAAAACTCAAACTGAGAAAAAATGAGACCGACTACAACTACAAGCAGTTATGTGATTCAGGAAATGATAATGGAGTCAGTCGTGCTGGCAAACAGCTCGAAACCTCCGACTGTACGAGAAAACTACATCGAGGAAGAAATTTCGCTAAATCGACACCAAATTTGAAAAACAGAAATACAAAAGCGTCAGTTATAAAATGCAAGAGTTTGACAACAAAGCAAACGACAAATGGCTTTCCCTGTGAAACTGAAAAAAGATCAGGTTTCATGAAAGGGTTTATATCTCTGTCAGAACAGAAAAAATCATTAGAACACCACAAAAACGTGAATGTTCTTGAGCAAATGTCCAATGAAAGACTGTTGAAAAGAGGCAGACAAACCGAACAACAAAAAAGAATTATCTCCGATGCAAAGAGTACGCCATCATCACCAGCCTTTAACAGAGGGACTTCAATAGAATCTGTTCATGAAACTCGCGCGAGAGGGTCACTGGACTCTGCTACAGAATTACTCATAACAGTTCCGAGCAGAAGATCCTCGTTAGCTCCAGCGAAAACTCAGAACTTCATCAAAAATGAGAACAGCAATAAATTATGCGTGGAAGGCAAAAGTTTCGCTCCCAGCGAGAGGGTTAATCAGTCTCGAGTTGGCGGCTTTGAAACTGAATTAAGAAGGAATACTAGAGCCGCGAATTCGTCTCAGGTGGAGCAGTCTTCCGGAAAGAGAGCCTCTGTGTACAACTTAGAACAAATTCTGTCAATTTTAAATACGGAAGAACCTTCAAAATCACCAAATGGTAACTCTCCCGAGTTTTATAACAGTTCGATTTCCGACGCGCGCGAATCACGAGCATCTTCTGTGTACGACTTGAAAGAATTTCTCTTACTCCGCTCTCCAGCAAAAAGTCCTGATACATCACCGAGTGCACAAACAAACAACAAAAACCCGATGAGTTCGCCAAATACTTTTCTTTCCGTTGAAAACTCACCAAGTAGTGATCAACATGACGACAGCCGAAGATTGTCTGCCTACAACCTGCTTGAGTTTCTTCAGCTTCAAAACTCTGGTTCTAACCTGAGAACAAGTCGATCAGTTACACCGACCAATCAAGAACAGAATCAGACAGCACGCAAAAACAGCCCTATTCCAAGTGTAAACGGCTTGGAAGTACCCAGGCAAGCCGAATCCGATTCAGAGTCCAGAAGATCCTCAACTTATGACCTTATCGAGTTTTTATCGCTCAATCGACCAGTGCCGAACTCAAACTCCAATCAAGAAAATATTAAAGGAGCTTTTTCAAGCAATGGAGGCAAGGAACAGTCGACGAAAAGAAGTTTTCATGAAAGTGGTAACAGTGAAACAGCAAGGAGCGCATCTGTGTATGACTTAAAGGAGTTTTTGAAAATAAACACCAGTTGCCCACAGTCTGTGGCACACAAAGAATCCGAGACAATAGAATCATCAAAAATGCGCGGAAAAGCAAAATCAAGTGGCGGTGAGCATTTGCAAGACTCAAGCGCGAGAGACGATAGGTCTGCTTCGATTTACGACCTTAGGGAATTTCTATCCTTAAAGACAACGATACCAACAGAAAGACAGGAAAAGACCTCGTCAGGAGAATCCGGGATTAGCTCCAAGAACACTGGGAAATCGTCTGTTCTTCTGACGCCAGGGAACGTTGTGCCCCACAGCACAGAGGCGAAGAGAGGGTCTGTGTATAACCTACACGAGTTCTTACAAGTTTTGCAGAACGAAGCTGACAAGACAAATGACGGTACATCCGACTTGGAAACTTATCCGTCTCCCACACAATCCATAGCAACTAAAGACGATCGCCCTGATTCGAGAACGAGTAGCGGCTATTCAACGGCTAGCGCTGATTCGCCGACGCACGGCGCCAAACCGACGGCGCGAGAACAGCTACAAACGCAGCACCCGGCCTTATCGCAAGTTTCGCCTGACGACTTGATCGATCTGTTGGGTGTGATGCGTACGCCGCAAATTGCGCTTGGACGAAAAGCGTCGAGCATATCAGTGTTATCTGGAGCCGGTAGTCTAGACGGCCCTGACGACGTTTTCTTGTGCGTGCCGGGGACGGCTCGCAAACGCAGCTCGATTTATGACCTCAACGAGTTCTTAAATCTGCTGAATAGTGAAGAAGCTCCGCTTCGCCGACGGCTTTCGAGCGTTTTATCAAAGAGACAAGGCGAGGACAATCTCCCTGTAACACCAGAGCCTCTTTCTCGTCACGATTCCGGCGGAGTCAAGTCGTTGTACGATCTTTCCGAGTTTTTATCCATTTTGAATAAAGATGACTCGCCGTTGAGAAGGCGGCTTTCGAGTGCGTCGTCCTCCACGGGTGGAGATCATAGCGGAGACCAAACTCCTCTGCAACGTCAAGATTCAGGCGAACTCACGTTCTATAGTCTTGACGAGATTTTAACCGCCTTGAATGATATCGCACCGAAGGATAGTGAAACATCCCCAAATGATGCACAGAAAGATGAAATAAGCATCCCAGTTCCCAGTCTTGCTTATTCTAAAAATGTGACTGAGAGTCGGAGAGATTCAGGGACTGCACGGGCTCCAATTAGGAAGCGCATTTCCGGCTCCTCACGAACACTGAAAAGTGTACCGGAATGTCACGAAGTTAAAGCTTCAGACAGTAAAAGGTTTTCATTCTAAAAAAGACAGGTGTGTTAATCCAGTTGTTTGATGGCAGTTTAGTTCTAACCAAAGAAACATTTTTTAACAAACGGTTGATTATTTTTTTATAAAGAGGATGAAAATGGGGTAACATCGTTACGTAGTCAGTAAATGATTAAAAACGTTACTTTGGACAGCAGCCGGAAAGAAACTGTCCTATACATAGTTAGTCAATTTTAGTAGGTTGATTTGCATCAAAACAGAAGTTGTATACATGTACAATACTTACATTAAGCAGAGTTGTCGGGTCTTTTGCGGCTAGTTTTCAGACAAGAGGCTGATACAGTATTTTTGCAAAAGGGAAGTGTTTTAAGAAGCGGCTTTCTTAAAGGTAACTGAACGCCGGTTTCAATGTTATATATACACTCCCAACCAACTGATATGACTGATAAGCAAAATTGGCAGCTCTTGAAAGAAAAAAGAACCGGAACATGAACTAGTTGGACAAAGAACCATTATGGACGTCTTCGTAGCTTCTTTTGATTTATACGAAAAACTCTGCGAGTTTTATACGCTGGTCAGTACATTCAATTTTTCCTTTTTCTGTTGCGTTTACGGTAAAGAAAAAGGGCTTAATATACGGTAATCAGGTTAACTCCATTTTCAGCCTCTGTTAACTGAAATGAGATGCAACTGTGTGTTTCTATAAGGTATGTTTCTGAGGAATATTTCAACAATACTTTGTAAACACTGGATTATGTGTTTGTAGATGGTGTGTTTATAATTGATTTGCGAGACACCGACAAAATCACGATATTTTGTTACAACCGAGTTCAATAATTTTTTTTTTCATTTATCTTTTTTTTTCTGTGTTTTCTTCAGTCATATTTGCAAGGTCTTCGCACTATCAAACAATCACATGCAATTCATTGTGCACATTCTCAGTGGACAACAAGGCACATACGACACACCGCTTTTTCGGCTGCTTCAGTTACGGCCGTGTTACACAAGTCAACCTGCAACGACGATTTTCCGCGCAATAATGTTGCATTGAAAATCGTTTCCGTGTAACATGTCACCGGGGACGATTTTCTGCGCAACACTGAGCCCGGCAACTTGTTGCGAGTTTTTGAATTGGTTTCAAAAACTTGCAACACAACACGCAACATTATTGCGCGGAAAATCGTCGTTGCAAGTTGACTCGTGTAACACGGCCTTAACAGTACCGCACTGACATGCAAAACACACATGCATGCATGCATGCACAACGAAGCGACCTTGTATACAAAAACAGACACTGAATTGATCTAAGCGGACTCACGAGCAATATACTTTTTTATAAACATGTTTTCTACTTGCGTACTTTGTAACGGCGGCATGTTCAATAGCCAAGATACTTGTTGTTTTAGTATTTGATAGTTTTAAGACAAAGTAACTTACAACCCCCCTGTAGCTGGCTTCAAAAGCCGAAAATAAATGGCAACGAAATTTATGTCGTAAAGCAGCTGGCTGCA
Organism: Parazoanthus swiftii; assembly: GCA_025403585.1. NCBI lineage: Eukaryota > Metazoa > Cnidaria > Anthozoa > Zoantharia > Parazoanthidae > Parazoanthus > Parazoanthus swiftii. Next base: position 1,485 of record JAOBYE010303651.1, on the reverse strand, counting down.
ACAATTATAGAACAAGTGCCAAGTCCGAAAGGCACTTAAAACAAGTTGGTTGGCTTGCCATTTGTAAATATTTCGGTTTTGTTGCAAAACCGTTGTCGAAACAGATGCAACTATTAAGTTATAACCCTTTATTGACTTCCAACAGTGCCAAATGATACAGTGCCAAATTCTCATTACTTGCCTTGATACTTTTCCTCTAATAGGTCAGGAGAATTTTACATTTCATCAAAGAAAAAAGTATGGAGTGGAAGATTTACGTTTTACATTCTCGAAACAAATCAGAATTTATTTTGTATTGGTTTTGTATTCAGTGATGCTTTGGTTCTCAGCAAATTATGTTATACCGCTCTCTCGTGTGGGCGAACACACGGAATAAGGACATTTCTAAGCTTCAGAGCGGGCAAAAATTGCACCTGGCACCGTTTCTTAGGGAGTTTTAAAATCTTGCTGCATGTAGCTCAGAGATGGTGTCTTTACTTTTAAGAATGTGGAGGGGCTAGTCCCTGGTTATCTAGCAGACTTTGTTTGTTTTAAAGGGGACTTAACGAAGTATCTTTTTTTCTACGTTTTTAAACTCACGAATTTGTTTTAGAAGAATTGACCAATTTTAGACAAAGCAGTCTAGATTAAATATTTTTTAAAATGGTAAATAGGCCAGAAAACCCTTGAGAGTACTTATCAAAGTTAGTAGTAGTATAGTAGTAGTAGTAGAAGTAATAGTAGTAGTAGTAGCAGTAGTAGTAGTAGCGGTGGTGGTGGTGGTGGTAATAGTAGTAGTAGTAATAGTAGTAGTAGTAGTAGTAGTAGTAGTAGTAGTAGTAATAGTAGTAGTAGTAGTAGTAGTAGTAGTAGTAGTAGTGGTAGTAGTAGTAGTAGTAGTATAATACTGTCAAAAGAAGATATGTGTTGATAAGCTTGATGAGGATGAATGGGACAACCACGTTATTGAGCTGTTAGAAAAGTACCTAACTTAAGGGTTTTTCAGTTTTGCATTGCAGTTGTACTTGTAAGGGTAGATCAAGATGTGTGTCCGCCATGAACATAGAATGTAGCGAGAGTCTTGAAAAAGTTTGTAATGTTTTAGAAAGATAGATTAGTTGTTCAGTTTCCGTGCCGGTTTTTGTGCAGAGTTTTTGAAGGGCAGTTGTGAACGAACTCGGCAAATGAACGATATGTAAATACGCAAAGTATAACACATTCAAAGGTTAGAGTGTAAGTTAGATTTTGTAAAAAATATGAACAAATGCGAAATAAATGAAAAAATGTCTTGCATGTCTGTATCACTATATTCATGTACAATACGAATCTAATTCCTAAAACAGTTCGGGGTCATGTCAGGGCTCGAAATAGGACAATTGACAGACGAAAAAGTTTTGCAGGGCCGGAGCAAGCCTTGGAAAACTGGGGGGGGGGGGGGGGGGCGCCGCTGAGAGCCCAAGGTGAGAGCCACCCAGGGCCGTCTGGGGGTATGGTCCCCCGGGAAAT
>JAOBYE010303429.1:0-15573 GCA_025403585.1 Parazoanthus swiftii | reverse complement strand
CCCCCCCCCCCCCCCCCCTTTTTTTTCTCGCCAGAGAGCCTGTCCACAGGTTACGCCCAGAGTTTAAACCATACAGCTCTAAAGAGACAAATACTTGTAGAACTTGATAACAATAGTCCTTTACTCACTTTGCACCAATGTTTGAATTTAATGCAGGAATAACACGATGCAATATTTAAACATAACTAAGTTTGCATTCACTAGTTACATTTAATTATGTTTCCTGTTTTGACATTTTACGTGAGTTCAATCTAGGAACATGTCCAGTTACCTCACTTGACTTGCTGGCAATGCAGTCGTGCCGGATAAATTGTAATACTATAAAAGAGCTCATTTTACTCGCAGAATTTTACTATTTTTTATAGTTTTGAATCACCAAAACCTCAACTGGCATAGTTATTGTGCTATTTTGCCTCTACTGAATGAAACATTTATTTGTTATTTTGCTGTTTTTTAATTTCTTACTTACAGTAAGATTGACAGAGTTTGACCATATAAATTATGCAACACCCCCAAAATATGCAGAATAGTGCAAGTAGTGACAAGCCATTGAAAAAGCAGAGCAATGCTTGTTCATTTTGCGATTTTAGATCTTAGTGTCAGTTTGCAAAGACAGTTACTTTAGATTATTTCACAGATAATGATTTAGCAACATTGCAAGACAAGAACACCTTTACTCTCTTCGCTAAGCTATAAGCTTGCTACAAGCACGATTTCCTTATTTAAAAAATCCTCAACAGACAATATAGTTTTGAGTATTGAAAGTTTTGTTAACACTCACAAGTTAAAACAAGCTTGACCTGGATTTGAACACTAAAAAAAACACAGATCCGCTACTGGCGCTTGAGTCGTAAACGAATAATCCGCAATTAGAATGATGTTCAATTTCTGCACACTTTAGCATGGATAGTCATTTAGATCAGTTTCACTTCAATATATTATCAATATGTACAAATACTGTTTTACAGACCATTTTCTTTGTGCACGGGAGTTGCCTCACACTATGGCATTTGCTGCTGTCAGTTATTCCAAAAGCCCCGAATATTCTTCAGTTTGTTCCACTTTCAGACAGAATAATATTTCGTGCAATCGACCACACACCATCACGCATCACGATTACTCGGTCTTGTAAACAGCGAATTCCCGAAAGCGAAACGCTGGATCTTCTAAATACTTTTCGAAAAATAATTTTAGCATAACTATGTTTGCATTCACTAGTTAACACTTGGTAATTATATTTCCTTTTTTGTAATTTTATGTGAGTTCAATCTAGTAACACGTACAATTACTTCGTAAACTATTATTGACAATGCAGTTAGGTAAATTGCAGTAAAAGAGCTCATTTTACTCTCAAAGCTTTACTGTCATATTTTGTTAAGGGCTAGCACAATCACTGGTATCATGTTGCATGTTTTTCTAAAAACATATGCAATTATTCTTTCCTCTACTGAATGATGCATTTAGTTATTTTATTGAAGATCTTACGAATTCACGTGGTATCAGTTTGTAAATAAAGTTACAGTAAACAATGCAAATAATCAAAACACAACAGGGTTCCTTAAAATTGTCATTGGAATAAATTTCTTTTTTTTTACTTTCGGCAAATTTAATTCCCTTGATAATGCCCTTGATATTAACAGTTGCCTGGGAATTGAAAGATTTTGTGAAATTTATAAGCCAAAGACACTGTACACCACAACAGAATCTGTTGTTATGTTTGCAATAACATATCATTTGGCAAAGTTTTCTTTATGTTATTTCGCAAGAAATGATTGACTATTGCAAGACAAGAACTTCTTTACTCTCCTAGCTAAGCTATAAGATTTTGGGAAGTTTGACACTGTAAGATACTGCAACAGAATTTGTTATGTTCTATCTCCAACAACATAACTTGGCAAAGTTTTCTTCAGAGTATTTCACACTTTATGATTGAGCAATGCTATGAAATTTGCTGTTTCTGACCAGTTTCTCCCTTCCCGATGTATAGGTTCCATCTAACAATCGAAGCACATTTACTTCACAAATCATCATTGAGCAATATTGCAAAACAAGAGCACTTTTTAGTTAAAGCTTGCTGAGTATGTATTCCCCAAAAGAACCTCACGGTCAAAACAAATGGATACTAATATGTACCATCTATAACTTATGAGAATATTTTTAAAACGCTTGTAAATACTTACACAGTTCTAAAAGTCCTAAGTGGAACATTTAACTAACCCATAGACCCGCTAGGGTCGTAGAAAGTTCCGCACTTGCGTTCAAATCCTGCAATTCTGTAAAGCCTATCCTTGAATTTGATGGCCGAGTCATTCGGATTTTCTCACACTTTAGCGCTTGTTGCTGCGAGTTGTTCGATTTCCAACACAAGTACAAGTTTGATATCCCGCATCTTGCAAACGGAAACTGTCAAACAAAGTCGCTGCAAAGTGGTCGGATCGACTATCTCAGCTCCATTTAACTGACAATTTTGTCTTGTAAACGGGAAATTCCTGAAAGCGAATTGCTAGCGTTTTTTAAGAACTCCCGAAATACGGTATCATGAACGTTCAACTTTCTCAGCTATTCAAAGTGTAAGCTGCAACTATCGACAAGTGATCTCCGCCATCTTGGTTTACTAGGCCACAGGTATAGGGCTTATAACAAGTACGGGCAAAGACCAATCGCGACACGAGAAACAAAGAAACAAAACCCAAGAGGCTATATAAATAGCCTTACTCGGGCCGCCTTGTCATATGATTAGTTAATTTTTTTAAAGACTGAAACAGCATATACTTCTATCTCAATTTTCACTACAACATACATTATCATACATTATTTTATGAACGAACACTCTTGATCTGGAACAGATGCTAGCCAAAATATTGACAACTATTTGCTTACTAAATTAACCAAAGCCCAAATAGAACTGGTGCATCTTAGCAAAGTTGTTATGCTGTGTTTATGTACCCAATGCAAAGAATTACTTTTCCTACCAACTTTATGTATCGGTCAATTTGAAACATCCCCCCGGCGACCACTGGGCATTTGAACTTTGAAATAGCTGTTGGTCAAATTCCTCCCCAGACTATATTGCTGGTAACTGCCAGGCCACACGAAAGGATTTGTGTTAAAATGTCCCTACCCCTGGACAAGAAAAACTGAGAATGTGCTGATTTCTTCATTTAATCAGCTGTTGTTCTTTTCACTCACTAGACAGTTTTCTTTTAAAACACAGCTCACTAAATTATACTGTATGACAGACTAAAATGCCATTTCTAACTTAGCAATTTCATGTAAACAAAATGCAAACAAAACCATGATATAGCGTAAATATGTTTTAAAATGAATCTTCAATAACTTCAATGTTTGTTTAAATGCACTGACCTTCGCCTCCCTTTAGTTCAGATTTTTGCCCCCAAGCTCTTCCTAATGTAAAATTCCTGAACCCTTGGCACAGGATTTCATCAAATGCCCAGGGTTTGCCTGGGAGGATGCTGAAGTTTCAAACTGATCTATGCATTCAATGTCGGTAAAATGTTCGTAAGTCCCAGACTTTATTTTCTTTATAAAGACAGAGCAGGAAGTTTGTGTTTTCAGTATTGACAATAGTCTCCACACAGGCCTTTTCAAGTCTAAAGACAGTCCAAGCCAGCCAACTGTTTTTTTCTGAAACAGAATTATTTATTATATACTATCAACCAATACTAAAAAATTCAATACCAGTCTTTAACCCTTTCAGCTCCAAACATGCCAAATGATTTTTTCTTTACTTCCCTTACCTTTCTCCATATATTTCTTATAAAACATATTGGAGGAATTTGGCAATTCGTCACTGAATGTTATCATATTCTCTTCGTGTACGAGAAATATCTCATTAGATTAGTGTCACCCGGCATCACCCCACATCTCGTGGTCACGGTCGAGCATGAGCGAGAACAACAAGCTGAACGTAGAGGCGCACAGACCGGGACAAAACTATATTTTAAAAATGTTCTAAACGTGATCGATCGTGATGGATTTTTGGACCGACTCTGAATATTTTCAGTCTCAACGCCACAGAACCCAATTTTTCGCCCGGTCAAAGCAATGTTTTGTTTTGTCTGGACCAATCAGATCACGGGAAATGATATACTCCGTTTGGGGTATGCGCCGGACTGTCTTTAGGATTAAATGGATCCTGTACTTGGGCGTTTCCTCTTTCTCGCTTTGTTAGTCATCTTTAAAACTAGGATTGTCGTTAATTCTTTGCATCGTTTAACGGCTTTACGGGCTTTATGTTAAACTTTGCTCTTCCTCCGCCTAAGTATCCAATGTAGAAGGAGCGGTCATATTCGGGGGAAAATTCCTCAGCAAAATTATCAAGGAGATAATCCTTAAACTCTCCAACTGTCGATAATGTTCGGCAGTTTCCGATTTCGTACGCCCACTCTCGTTTTTGTTTACCAAGGTAAGCACTTCCAAAAAAAACATTTTTCTCACCTTTAACGATATCATGCAGCGGTATCAGCCCAGCTTGCATACTAGTAAGCTACTGCCCAAAACTCTGCCGGGCGTATCTTTTATTTGGTCAACCCTTTTTGAAATAAGAGTATATAAAATGTTCACTTCTCGTAAACATCAGATTAGACAAATTTGCGAAAGGCAAATCTTAGAGATACTTTTAAACCAAAACATTATTTAGCTGTGTTTCATTTACAGTCATCGAAGGCTTGAGTGTCCGCTGCCTAATGAGGATGACAACTGGCACCATATCTGCTTGACCCTGGATTTGAAGAACGGTACATGTGGCTGTTATATCGACGGACAGCACAAAGTCAATGAACCTTCCTACTTCCAAATCGATACAGGACAGCGTTTAAAAGGATATGTAACTCTTGGTCAAACCCTCGTAAAGTACACAGTATTTGATCGTACAAGTGTCTTCTCTGGGATGACCAACGTGAACGTGTGGAGCAGAGTTCTCTCCGCACAGGAAATATACAACATGAGCCGCTCGTGCATGATGGGCAGCGGAGGCGACCTCCTTGACTGGTCCAAAATCAGAAGAAACGGCTACAAAATATACAAACGACACGTTAAGGAGCTGCCATTGTCCTCTTGTACAAAGCAAAGTTCTACGAGATGCAAGAACTGACTCATTTGTATGTTGACATAATAATATCTCGGTAAATAAAGAGCAACAAACGTGCTCAATTTACATACATGAAAGTATATGAAATAGTTATCTGCAACATGTGATTATATAAAGAATAAATATAAATAAACAAATATAGATAACCTAAATTATAATGTAATTTTAAACTTAAAACTTCGAATACACTAGGTCGCTTAAAACAGTAACCGGATATATTTCTTAACTAGAAAGTATTTGTTTATAGGAGGCGCTGCGCCACGCTTCTATGGCATATGTATGTTTAATCAAAAGTTTATTATATGTATATTTTTAAATAAAAGTTATTGTTTTTATTATTAAAGTTTAATAGGCCCTTTGCAGCTAGAGGTCACATGGCACAAAATACGCCAAACTGGAACGTAAAAGAATGTGCAAGACTCCAAAACAAAACATAATTAACTAGAAATGTGTGATTTTTCTTTGTTTTACATTTCCCAGTGGAGTCTTGCACATTCTTTTGCACTCCAATTTGACGTATTTTGTACCATGTGACCTCTAGCGGCAGCAAAGGGCCTATTAAATCGCTCTTAAAAGAGCGGTTCAAAAAGAGCGATTTAATTGAACTTTAATAATTAATAATACTATACTTAATAATATATTTAATAATACTATACTTACTGTAATTTCATCGAAAATGCTTCAACTAATTTTTCAGTTTTTAGTTAACTGCTTAAAAGCAAAATCAACCCGGAAAAATACAATGCTTATACCTCTGACGATGAGGACAATCTTTAAAAGGAAATGGGGCAAACTAGTTAACACTTTTTACTTTTAGAAGTAAAGTGAAAACCTGTGTACATTGTAAGCACTTACCAGTCTTGCAGATAAAGCGCAAATAAATACGGAAAAATTGGGAAACGTTATAGAACTTTAAATTAATGTAACATCAATACTATAAAAGTGTCAATTAATATAAAATCTACTGATAATTTTCAAGGAAAAAGAGCTAAAAATAAAAGCTATAATGTAGAAATCCTAAAGTAAACAAAATTGTAAAGATCTAAAACCTTAATTCTAAGATCAGTTGCAAAAAGCTTGTTTAAAACAATGTGCCTTTATTAAGTCTTGTTAAGGCTGCATGTCGATACTGCGAAGCATGACGCACAGAGACGGTTCCACAGTCTCGGTGCCACAACAGCAAATGCGTGGTCTCCTGGGGTGATCTTGGTGATTTGCCTGGACAAACTCAGTAGGGGATGGTTAGATGACCTAAGACTGCAACTATTAGCCTTAACCGTAACAAGGTTACTAAGGTAAATGAGAGTTCCGCAGTCTTGGTGCCGCAACAGCAGCGGGCGGCGGCGCTGGTTAGATGACCCTAGACTGTAACTATTAACCATAATCGTAACAAGGTTACTAAACATAAAGTAACTGGGTGCAAGGCAATGTAGTGCTTTGAACGTGAATAGACAGATACAAAAAGACTTAAAGGCAGCCAATGCAGGCTTAAAAGCGTCGGCGTTATGCGAGAAAACGTAGGTAACGCATGTACGATACGACGCTATACACGCTTTTATTGAATATAAGAACAACTTTTTTATAAGAACAGCGAGGCTCAGATTGGCCAAAACTTAAGAACAATTTAAGAACAAGCTGAGGGTCGGGCTCGAGAGCTAGTTTCTTTTTTAACTTAACCGAGCCTCGATCTTTAACTTAACAATACAGAACAAATACAAAAAAAATTATTCGCAGTTTTCTCGTTTAATCATTGTCACTGCTTGGATAATCACTGGAATTTGTCTCGGAACAAATGACTCAGCGAACCCATGCTAAATCCACGGGAATATGGGGAATGAATTCATCAAAAATAGACCCGCCTAGCAATTCGTTTTACAATACATGTATTGCATTACTTTGGACTTAGTTTTTGTTCTATTTAAACCAAGTATAGAAATAAGAATGATTTGAGACGCAAATCGCCAAATAAAAACTAAGAACAAGGAGCCTATATGTATGTTGTACTTTTGTAATTTCTTCAACCGATATATGTTGTAATTTTCTTTAATTAATGTAAGCTGTAATTTTGTTTAATTAAAAAAAATGACAAAGGAAAAGAACAATGAGCCTCGGCCAAATTTACTAGTTCTTATAAGCTAATTAAGTTATGTATGGCTATGATACGAGTTTTGTTGTTTTGAGCTGCTTTGCGGGCATTAAGGAGACTATTACAATAGTCAATGTGACCAGTGAAAAAAGGATGTACAAATTAACACAGTTTTCCTGCGACAATTACTTCCAAATTTTAAACGCTTAATTGCTGTCGAGCGAAGCGAGGCAGCTCAGTATTCTCAAAGTTTGGAATGCTTTCCTTTCTCTTTCCAGCTTCTCTCCCCTGCCGCCTATATCAGGTCCACCCTGCTTCAGAACCAGCTCCCCTCGCGTTATAAATTGCCTTGTTTTTTGTCGTTTGGTCTTGTCGATGCAAACAACATATTTTTAAAAAAAGAAACTCTTCGTGTAAGAAAATTTTCATGTTGTGTTGCAAAACACAGTTGTTTGTTTGGTTTTGGCCGATAACTGTGCACTGACCCGTGTCAATTTGCACGCAAGTGACGCTCATTCCAGACTTGCTTTTACTTTCAGAAAAGATGACCGATGGAAAAGCCAGCAAAACAAAACGATCCAAACGGACCAAACAATAAAATTTAAGTTCTAATGAAGATCAAATTAAAGCTAAAAACAACTAAAAACAACCTTGAACAGTCAAATTTGGTAACCATGCTGGCGCCACTCAGCCCGGGAAGGACAAGTGCCTGCGTTATATCAAATGAATGTTATTTGTATTATTAGCACATTAGGTTGTTATTCTTTTTATTAGATTTTGAGTAACTTAGTTTATTTAGATTTTGTCTTACAACACGCTCCTTTTTTGGTGCTTTCATATAATTTATTGTTGATTCTTACTGTGCTATAATTGGCCTGGGTTTTACTTCAGCCGCGAAATCGATCCTTTCCGCGCCAAGAGAAATTTTTGCCGTGTTGGTTGTTGGTGCTGACAAACGTTTGCAGTGGGGTTCACGAGCGTTTTTTGTCGGTAATTTCCTGTTCTTGTCTTTTATCTTAAATGTTGTCGCTGACTTAAATTTCCTTGTATTATAATTATTTGCGGAGAGTTGAATCTTTTCGCGTTAACACTTACGTATGCTTAAATATCTTTTGCACTCCAGCAGGTGTGACTACTGAAAATCGGCAGCCGACAAGTTCAAATATATAAACACTATTAGAACCTAGAGTGTAAACTACTTGTGACGTTTACTAGTGTTTTGGAATTATTTCTGTATTTGTCAAAAATATTGCAAATTTCAAGGTATTGATATTATATACAGTGAAAAGTGAAGAAAATGGACAATAAAATGCCCGTCCCCGCTTAAGACTAAAAACTTAAATGTTTGGGTTGTATTAATGAGGTATGTTACAGATAAACAAAACTAAGAGTTTTCGCTAACTTTAACAAGTCTAAAAAGGAAATCTTTGGCATCTTTGTATCCTGAGATCAGACTTGGTTTCAGATTGTAATAAACAAGGGTTGAACAAATCTTTGTTAACTCGGTCGATAACGGACGTCTTCTGTGCAATATATTAGAAAAACTTTCAACTTCTTTTTGGTGTTTTAAAAATTGTATCGAGTCTAAGAATCTGCGCGGGGAGCTGAATTTTTTTTTGTTTTCATATTCGAAAATCTTTATCGCGCCTACGACAAGTTTTTGACTTCCGCCAATGAAGGACGTTCAAAACTGAGCCACGCGTAGATGGCGGTTGGGCTGGTGCTGCTCCTAAATCGCGAATTGTCTGGTGTGTGTAGCTTTGTCAGTTACGACGGGTTCTGTTGTGTTCAGACACGCAGTCTGTTGCTTTTAACATTAGTCGTGTTACACTAATCGACGACAGTCTAAAAAAAATTTCTAAACCGATGCCGGCAAAAACCTCGAAGGTTCATAACGGCGAAAGTAATGGTAAAGAAGGATTGGTGTTTTAAAGCTTTGCTTTGATTAGTTGACATTAAACTAATCTTTAACTTTGACAGCACAAAACAATAGACCTAGTTAGCGACTGCAATATGACGGCAGGTGAATACACACTAACTGGCCATCTGTCTAATTAGTCTTCATTGGAAGTACAAGTAACAATGATAACCTAGAGCATAACTCATAACTTTAGGACTCGCACGTTTACACTCTAGCGGATAACCTTCTCGTGTAAAAAACAAAACAAAACAAAACATTATAGCGAATAGGCCATTGGAACGATTTTTCCGGCTCCCTTTTCGTGTCGCTGAACGCTATATGGTGCATACCAAATACGGTTTTTGTGCTGCAAAATCTCTACCTGTTTAAACTGCAGTGACCAGTAAGACTTTTTGTCGCCAAGAAGCCCTAAAAGTGTGTAGGAGTTTCAGAAAAAGCACTTTAAATGAGCAGATAATACAGAAAGGGAAAGAAGGAACAATTATAAATCAGTGCTCAATTTTGCATTCCACTTCGCAGCTTTCGATCTCTCAACAGCTAAACCTTTCTAATACATCTGTTAAAATGTGACCTTTTCTAACGTTCTTAAACTATTTTAGGAGTCAGTTCGACCTCAAACAATCTAATTAACATAATTTTTCTATTTGTGAAATGTTTAATGTTTGTATCAGTGCATCAGAATGTGTTTATATATGCACTGACCTTCCGTTTCATTTGAAATTACACTACTTTGAAGGCAAAACTTTCAACTTTGAAGTTGGTTATAGTTGATGAACACCTCTGTATATAAAATTTTGTGTTTTTACCAATTAAAGTGTAAGTTTGTATTTCGCCGTCCCTTTCACGCGCGGCAATATACTATATTGTGATACTGCATTTTAGTTTCCAATTCAAAACAATTAATAGAAACAAACACTGCTGACTTAGCGGTTTGCCGAATATAAGGTATGTTATTATCACATTCTTAAATGTTCTGGCCATTTTAAGTTTAACGTTCTTTAAAAAAGAACTTGCCACAAAAGTGTAGCTAGTAACGAACGAATTGTGTACCCGGTCAACTTGTTTCTTATTATTTCTTACACCCAGTGCGAGCTACAAGTTTATATTAAACCTAACAAGCAATTCGTGATAATGAAGCAAGATGAGAGCAAAGTCTTAAGTTTCAACCAAGAAAACTGACACAAACAAAATGACAAAACGGCAAAATCGTGGAATCATTTGTCATTAACTTCGTCTGATAAAATAGTTCCCGGTTTTACGACCTTTAATTAAAATGATTGTTTAAACAAAATCTGTTAAAGCAAAGAACAAGAATTGAACAAAAGATAAACAAGCTGTATAAATCAACTTGTCAAAGAGCAACAGCTAGAAACTTTCGTGCTCTCAGTTTGAACAACATATACAAGCTTCTAAAATTTCGCTAAAGTTTTCTGCTGTATTAGATTGCTGCTAGAGAAACTCTTCAGTAAGGAAAGTTTTTTTTTTGCTTGAATACCTTTTTAAACTCATCCTCAATAAAACTGGTGTGATTTCACCGACAAATAGCATAAATTGAACTGTTATCATGTGAAGGTTTTATAAAAAAGAAAAAAAAACAGTTTATGAAAACATCCGTGGATATGCAAAAAAGCAAAAAATGACCTTTATCGTCCTTTAATAGTTGGTTGTAACGCAGACAGTTGACTATATCACTACCCAGTCGAATAAATTCATTATTATCAGCTCCTTTTATTCTTTTTTAAGAAAACCGGAAACTTGACAAGAAACTCAATGTCAGTAACGTGGCGGTCTTCGCTTGACATCAAATGTCTGCTTCTGGTTTTTATCTTGTTCCAGACTGGCGCACTGCTCATCCTTCTGCTCTGGGCATCCGACGAGACTGACTGTCAAAGAAGTATAGCACCTTTTCCTTTCTACGTTTGCAAAGCGAACCATGTTAGCAGCAAAACTACAGCAAAATTCCCCGCAAAGAAAAACAGTAAAAGTACATTTTTAATTTTGGACACCGCTTGTCACCCAAGGAAAGAACAATGTTACTCTTTCGTAGCCACAAGAGTCGCTCAAGCAAGTTCTTCCGCAGCTAATCAGTCCTCTATGGCTTGCGTGTCGGAATTGGGAATCACTGAGAGTGCACGAGGAATCGGTTTTGCGTCTTTAGTACTAATGACATTGGATCATATTGCTTTCTGCATTTTATCTGGAGGCAAACCCGTAGTTTACTGGAGAGGGGGATTGTCGTTCATAAGGCCTAAGTTAAGAAACCTGTCATTTAATTCATGGTCTTTGTTTTTTGAACCATTGTCAAAAAACACAGAAAGCGAAAATAAGAGGGCGATTTGTCTTGGAAGGATTTTGCATGTTCCTGATTTTCAGAGCATCACACCAAAAGTAAACTTTTCAAATCTCCGCAACCTAAAGTCGTATTTCAGACCCAGACCGGTGATAAATCTCAGATTTCGTAAGCCGAGGGTTCATAATTTATCACATATCGACTTTGAAGGAGTAATCTCAATAGATACAAAGCTCTGGGTGAATTCTCTTCTAAAAAGGTTCATCAAGGTTAAAGAGCCGATTATGGAGAAGGTAGAAAGGTTTTATCACAATTATCTTCATGGACACTACATTCTTGGAGTGCACACCCGGGGAACGGATCACATTCTTGAGACCGAGTTGAGACGACTTCCTAAACTTGAGCTCTGGATACGAGAAGCTAAAATGATCTTTTCCTCCATGCCTTCTCCTAAGAAAATCTTTGTCGCCAGTGATAACATGGAAGCCGTTGAAAAGTTTGTGGAACATTTTGGTAGAGACACTGTAAGTATAAATAGTAAAGTTAATTCATGCTGCCGCATTTCTTTGATCCTTAAAACCGCCTATTAATCATTTTTGAAGTTTATAGTTCGTGGACGGGAAGATCTTTCTTTGGGAAAGGACTGGGTTAAATCTAAAGAGTAGGGCTTAAAACATTTTTGCGGACAAGGTACTACGAGACAATGGAGTTCAAATAGATTGTCCTAAATCAGTAAACTTGTTAACTCCTCTCTCTTGTCTTCTCCAATAAAATAGGACAGTAACTTGGGATGGTGAAATTCGAGCTGCCAGAAAAATGTATAAATAACTTTCGCAACATCTTAAAAAAAGCAGGAAACATGCAAATGTGGCATGGATAATTTTGCTCGTTTACAACTGGCCTACTGGTTTGGAATAAAATTGTAATGACTTTTTGAGGATGGTTTAAACCGCGCAGAGTGCGAAAAGCGTTTTGCAGGTTTTATAAGGGAAGGAACAAATTAGAAAATATCTTTGATAATAGTTCTAAACCAAAAACCTTTTGGACTAATTTTTGAAATTTTTACTTTTATATATTGTATGTTATCAATATTTTAGCAACTGTTGTGTCCAAAAAATGGCAAATTAAGTGTCATATACCAAGCTTTATATGGTTACTTATCTATTTCCATTAACTCAAGCTTTAAGCTCGCTAGATTTTCAAATTGATGTCGAACTCTTTAACAACAGATGTCACTTTTTTTATGTAAAAGTAGTGCGAGACGCAATTAAACGGGGCAACACAAGAGCCTTTTACTCACTTTTATTCATGTCACTAACCCTATCAAGAAAATGTGCTCTGGAGTCAACCTGAACAGTTTTCTTTTGTTCATTTTTCCCTACAGGTCATTTTTACCAGCTCGCTAAGAGCTTTGAAATACGACGGACCAAACATTCAGCAATCATTGCCTCGTTTGGACCAGCTGGCAACAGAAGTTTTGATTGACGTTCTCCTGTTGTCTAAATGTAATCATTTCCTACACGGAGAGTCAAGCGTGTCCGCGCTTGCGCACTACTTCAACCCAAATATGAAGAGCTACTTTCTTGGGGAACTAATAACATGCAAGGTGGGAGTAGTATCCTGTTTTGGGGACCATCTGCACACTGTAAGTTCCGTGTTTTAGTATCTGTAGAGTAAGCGAGCTAATGATTTATTAGGTAATTATTAATACTTAATTATTAAGTAAGTAAGTATTAAGTTAGTAAGTATGTAAGTAAATAGGTTAGTGAGTTAGTGGTTGACTGAGTGAGAAAATAAGTTAGTACGTAAGTTAATAGGTAAGTAGGTCGGTAAGTAAATAAGTATAAGTAAGTTCGTAAATAAGGATAAGTATGTATGTAAGTAAGTAAGTAAGTAAGTAGGTAGATGCAGGTCGGTAGGTAAAGAATTAGTGAATAAGTGAGTAAGTAGGTAAGCTATTTTCTACTGGAAGGCTATAAACAAGCTAAAGTTCAATTCAGACAAATTTTTACCCCTGTTTCTCCAGTCGCAATTTCGAACAATATCGCTGTGGCCGTTTATCACCGCTGGAGTTGATAATATAACACCCAGTGATAAAGCACGTTATAGTAACGCACATTTCGATACTTGTTTAACCTTGTCATACCATGTAAAGGACGTAATTAAGAAGCCTTTTACCACCTTAGAAACACTGCTAAGATCAGGAAGTACATCACTGCTGAAATCGCGGAAATTCTCATTCATTGTTTTGTTACATCAAAGCCTTTGTACGATTAGCAAGCTCCAGAATGAACAAATGCAGCAGCAGTCATTATCGCCCTCTTACGCAAGTATGACCACATGATCATGAGCCAGACTCTTAAAGACCAACACTGTTTGCCAGTTGAGCAAATAATTGTTTTTGAAATTAATCTTATATCAAACAAAGTATTGAACGGCAAATCCCCTCATTACTAAGAACTATTAAACTACGAGCCGCCAAGCCGATTTCGATCGTCAAACGATGAGTGGCGATTCGCCATACGCAGCCGCTACAGCGAGGAAACTCATAAGCGTCGAGCTTTTGCGATAATAGCACCGAGTGGAACAAACTGCCACTGGAGTTAAGAAGCCTCGATTAATCTAACATTTTTTAACCTACTTTAAAAGCATATATTTTTGAACAAGCTTATGATTTATAGTTTATACTAATCGTACTTTGTTGTTTATCCTTTTAAATTAACAACATAAATATAATTATATTATTATTATTATTACTATTATTATTATTATTTTTATTATTGTTATTAATATTATTATTATTATTATTATTACTATTATTATTACTACTATTATTATTATTATTATTATTATTATTATTAACAATATTGTTATTACTGTATAGTTAGAGTGGGTTTTGCCTTGCACCTCTATTTATATTTGTCTACAAACGTCTTGTTATGCCAACAGAAATGGTACAAGTATGTGGGTGCTAAAACAGATTGAAATTAGATTGAACGACCGGACTGTAATTTGTTAAAAAAAAGTTTCTTTGTCGCTTGGCGTTGACCTGATGTTGATTATTATTTTCACAGGACGCAAACGTTGTTAATTATTCAAATGAAGAATCTGTGGTGGACATGGATGAAAAAGAACAAGATTACCCGGAGATGGTGAAGAAACACAAGGAAAACTCACACACGAGTGTCTGTCCAAACATGCGTTTAAGTCGATTTCTTCCAGATTCGAAACTTGGATCTTTCTTCAAATCCTGAATGGAAATGCACGAACCATTTGCGTCCATTCATCTTTACATAACTTTGTTTTAGCTAGTAAGGGGTGTTGATAATGTGTATTTTAGTTGGCTAAACTCAGAAAACGCTTTTAATGCGCCGATAACGGAGATACAGCGGGAAAGTGATAAACATGCACTCAACAATATGTTGTACCTGCGTATTCACCAAGACACATCAAAGTTTGAATGTCTGTCATTTTGATACCATTGCCCTAGCCATCGGGCAAAACACACTGAATCAGTTAAAAATAGAACAGCAGGAAGAAATTGAAGAAAACGTCAGTTTTTCCGCTGAATAAAAGATCACTTTTCTCAAAACACAAAGGGTTATTTCTTAAAACCACCTTCTTTCAATTCTTCTGACATTTGATATAATCAGCTTTGACCATGCATTCGTCGCTCTGCCAATATCGTTTCAATCAAAAGTACATATGCCTGGCGACTTTTTCATTCTTTTCTTTGATTTCATTTTTCATCCTAAAAGCCTGATCACATCCTCGAAGACCCAGGGGCAGTCCTTCAAGGCGAGCGAAAAATCTGAGGCGAAAGAAAAGTAAAGGGGAGTCGCAGATCGAAGATTTAAGATCAAGACAAAAGACTCTGATTTCGATAACTTTATCTTTTGTTTTGTGCTTCTAAAAACTCCAGAGCCTCTCATCACTTTCCTTTGAGAGGGAAGACTTAAGCGTGTTAAACATGTAACTTTTTTTAACATAGTTACTCAATCAGGAAAAGTCTTGGAGTGCAACTATGGGAAATGTGGAGGCAAGTTCAGACAGACGGACAAAGCACCATGTTCTATAGGTAAAAAGGTACAGGCGCGGATCCACACCGGTTTCCACCGTTTTCCGGAAAACGGTCAGAAATTTCAGAATATAAAACGAATAAATAA
>JAOBYE010303318.1:0-13718 GCA_025403585.1 Parazoanthus swiftii | reverse complement strand
ACTGGTAATCCATTTCCATTTAAGCCATCCTACACTTTGTCCCCACACCTCACGTGATGACTGGTAATCCATTTCCATCCAAGCCATCCTACACTTTATCCCCACACCTAATGTGATGACTGGTAATCCATTTCCATCCAAGCTATCCTACACTTTGTCCTCACACCTCAAGTGATGACTGGTAATCCATTTCCATCCAAGCCATCCTACAGTTTGTCTCCACATTATATGTGATGAATCGCAATTAATTTCCATCCAATCTATCTTCACTTTATTCCACACTATTTGTGATGAATCAAAACCCATTTCCATACCAGCCACCCTACACTTTATCCCCACACCACTTGCGTCCTTTCTATCCAAACCATCCCACACTTTATCCCTACTCCAATTGTGATGAATCGTAGTCCATATCCATCCGAGCAATCCTACACCTTATCGCCACACCAGGTGTGATGAATGGGTTACTTTTAAGGTTGTTTAGGCAAATTAAGTTGTTTATTTGACATCGTTTGATAACAAAGGTAATATGGGAAATTTCGATGAATTTGCATAATACTGCCCCTTTAGGAATTAGATATTCCAAGCAATGCAATAAATTTCTGACGATACAAAGCAGAAGAACTAGAATGATTTCATGTTTTATTTGCTCTTTCGAGGAGCAACGTATGTTTTTGAATAGGAATTTGTAACAATAATAATAATAATAATAATAATAATAATAATAATAACAACAGTAATAATTATAACAATAACAATAATATGGATGATAATGATAATAAAGACATTAAATTTAGCTATTGAAACACTCCAACCAATTGGGTATTATAAATTTAAGAAACTAAAATTGTTTACATTAAGTTCTTATGATAATAAAAGTAAATTTAAATAGGTTAAAACATAACATGTGATAAAAGTAAACAGTATAAAAGACAGAAAGGAAGTTCTTATCTTAGCTGTTGAAATGAAGACAGTAGATGACCCACCGATTTGTCCTCGGATCCTGCTGCAATATATCTAGCACAGGGACTGAAAGCGAGGCCGACAGAGTGGGTTCTGTTATGGTGACCCTGGTAACGACGGACACAACTAAAGAAGGCCAAGGAGAAGTACATAAATAACGGACTCAAGTCAACTAATACACAGTTTTGTTTAGGTTGGTCTAGATAAAGTTATACGCTACCATTACAATTTAAAAATCTTGTATTCAGTCTGGTGGACCCTAACTGTTAAAGAGACTACTTCATGAGTTTAGTGAAATACTAACTGTTATAAATAACTTTGCATAAAAACCGTTTCGCGGCTAAAACGTGTTGTAGTTTGTTTCGCTTCTAGGCCCTTCAGCCGCGAACTACTTTCATTTTATGGATTTTGGATGTAACATGGAAGATGTTTCCAAGTTTTTTCAAAGAAATAGAATAAACCCCTTCCCTGCACAGACGCTGCTTTCTAACAAACGTCTCCCCCTCCAAAATAAAAACAAGAAAAGTTAATAGACGCTCTGGGATTATGGTAGAGTAATATAGAGGAATTAAGCAATATAAACAATTGAAAGACGCTACTAAATCTGGTTTGTGGAATCAGTTTATGCTGTTTAAATGAACAACAACAGTAACAGGAACAATGAAACTGGTTACAATGACAGCAACAATAACAATAAACTATATCTGCAAAAGTCACCTGTTTGTTCGAAGATCCCAAAGTTTGATGCCATCAGACACAGCCGCAGTTAGGAACAGATCGTACGCATTAGGTGGGTGAGATACAAAGGACGAACCCTGTCGTGATAACAGAATAGGAACAGATTGTACGCATTAGGAGGGTGAGATACAAAGGACGAACCCTGTCGTGATAACAGAATAGAAACAGATCGTAAGAATTAGGAGGGTCAGATACAAAGGACGAACCCTGTCGTGATAACAGAATAGAAACAGATCGTACGCATTTGGAGGGTCAGATACAAAGGACGAACCCTGTCGTGATAACAGAATAGAAACAGATCGTAAGAATTAGGAGGGCCCGATACAAAGGACGAACCCTGTCGTGATAACAGAATAGAAACAGATCGTACGCATTAGGAGGGTGAGATACAAAGGACGAACCCTGTCGTGATAACAGAATAGAAACAGATCGTAAGAACTAGGAGGGCGAGATACAAAGGAAGAACCCTGTCGTGATAACAGAATAGGAACAGATCGTAAGAATTAGGAGGGTCAGATACAAAGGACGAACCCTGTCGTGATAACAGAATAGGAACAGATCGTAAGAATTAGGAGGGTCAGATACAAAGGACGAACCCTGTCGTGATAACAGAATAGGAACAGATCGTAAGCATTGGGAAGGTCAGATACAAAAGACGAACCCTGTCGTGATAACAGAATAGGAACAGATCGTAAGAATTAGGAGGGCCCGATACAAAGGACGAACCCTGTCGTGATAACAGAATAGAAACAGATCGTAAGAATTACGACGGCGAGATACAAAGGACGAACCCTGTCGTGATAAAAGAATAGAAACAGATCGTAAGCATTAGGAGGGTGAGAAACAAAGGACGAACCCTGTCGCGATAACAGAATAGAAACAGATCGTAAGACTTGATTAGGAGGGCGAGATACAAAGGACGAACCCTGTCGTGATAACAGAATAGGAACAGATCGTAAGAATTAGGAGGGTGAGATACAAAGGACGAACCTTGTCGTGATAACAGAATAATGGCCTGGTTTATAAAGCACATGTGGTGGATTAAACACAGTAATTTTTCTAACAAACGTTTCGTGCTCCCTAAACGTCTTTTGGTTTTCAAACTTTTTTTATTGATTTCAGAAATTAAGCGAAGACGGCTGCTGAAACTCTAACTTCTCATTTACCTTTTTCTTGTTTACATTCGTTTCTTTTCTATTTTCCATGAAGGTATGTGTTTGTAAAAAGTTAGAAGTTCTATTTTGAAACTGAACCGCACGAAGATTGATATGATTTATATTCTGCTCCTAATGTTCTCTATTGAGCTTTTCACGTTCTGTTTTCTGAAGATGACGGTGAAAAGGTAGTAAGCTGGTTGCATTCTCACGTGAAGTTATTGTATTCTGTAATTAAGGCTATTGTTTTGTAACGTTCTCGTTGACGTTCCCGTCCCTGTTGTTTAAGCTCCCTAATAGACCGTTTACATAATACGCCCCAGTGGCCATAAACAATAACTTCATGTCGAGGTCGGTTTCCAAGTTCTCATACATTTGCTGTTTTTCTGGCTTATACCAACCTCGACCCAAAGTTTTTGTTCATGACCAGTGAACGTATCATGCAAACGATCTATTCCCACGACAGGGCGCCGTGCAGTACACCCTCACCTCATTCTGACAAATCGTGTGCACAGTTCTGTTGTGGGCGTCCATCAAGACACGAACACTTCGGCCGACATTCATATCGAACACCTCGACTGATCTGTTAGAACCGCAGCACAACACAATATCTGAAACAGGTCAAGGAATAACCTCACTTTATACTTTGTTAGTAATTATAGAGTTTATGGGAGATGCGGATACAGAAAAGCTATAAAACGTATTTAAAAGGGTGTTGGTATTTTCCTTAGAACATTATCCAATGTCACTCAACGAAAGTCAAGTGTCTCATCTGCTAGCTTCTGCCGCTGCTTGGTGTAATACGTCGAGTCAAAGATACTGAAACAAAGAAGATGGAATGGTGCATTTAGCAACCTAGTCACAACTGACAGTTTGAAAGGAGTGAAATCTGGTTCAATCAAGACAACCCCATCAACTTGTTTCGTGATCGTACGCAACGCTTTAAAGTTTTTCGTTACTCCATGCAAAGTTTGTTTTGACCTAACGTCACTAAATCACGGCTTATTTCAAACAGAACCGGACGTTCAACCACATTTGGCAAGGCTCGGGAGTGCTGATACAGCCATAAAACGCATGGAAAGAGTACCTGTGCTCCGGTAGATGTGTTTTATCAGTGTTTTTCTTATAAAAATTTTTTAAAACTGCCGACGAAGGGAGATGGGATTTTTGTCGTTGTTGGTTGCGACTAGCTAAATGGTAGGTTTTGTTATTATTGCTATCACACTGCTATTGAAAGGATACAGGAGTGGAAGCCATTGACACAAGAGAAGCACGTGACTTGCTGCGCTTTCTCCTGCTGTAGTCGCTTCACCAGTTTGTATCTACTGCTTGACGCGTATCTAGTGAAACAATGTAACCACTTAGTGGCAAATACTAATCTTTATTTTATTAAACTAAAAAGAAAAATTGTTCGCAAAGTAAAACCTTATTAAAATATAGTTTGTTTAGTTATTACACTACCCTAAAATCCCACGTTAATGCCCTGGGCTTATATAACTTCATAAAGGGTTTTGGGCTGGCTTATACTAAAACGGGGGGGGGGGCTCATACCCGGTTGGGCTCGTAAGCGGAATAAGAGAAATGTTTCTGAACTACGTGATAAAACGTATCTGAGGAACGAGTTAAAGCTAACATACATTTAGAGTTAATTTATAATACATTTATTGTGCGTCACAACAAACGGATAATTTATTTCAAACACTTATGATTAAAAAATTTTAAAGTTTACAAGGAAACGCAAAAGGAACGCACTTATACAGTAGATAAGCTTATAAACGGGGGGAGGGGCTTATATCCGGGTGGGCTTATATCCGGAATAATATCTTTGTTGGAAATGGATAGGCTTATATCCGGGAGGAATTAATACCAGGGGGGGCTTTAAAGTGAAACTTTACGGTATTTTACTTTATTTTATTTTATTTCATTCGTGAAATAGTGTTTGCTTTCTGCACCTTTTTACGTCTTCTTTCTGTAAATCCAAATAGTATTTATACAGGTACAGTCCATTGCCACAGCTGAGAAGGATAAATTTGTCCACGTAATAGAACTTAGCTTGGTTGATTTCCTTTGAAAATGGGGGATTATCCTGCAAAAAACAAACAGCAGCATTTCTCATTTTAAAAAATTTTTTAAAACTACCGATAAAGTGGGCTTAAGGTCTAAGGATATAGTCAGCTAAGCTAAATATTGTTGAACATTTAAACGAATATATTTATGTAAATATTGAAAATGTATCGTGAAGTGTTAGACTACTAACACAGCTGTCTGTAAGTAAAATTAGGTAGCGGACTGAATGCTCCCTCGGAAAACTTAGAAATTTGGTACTGCGAAACAGCAATTTGGTGCATCTCATGCAAAATAGTTCTCAATCTGCCTCTAAAACTGTTGAGAAATTCAAGAGTGCACCGATTTCTTCGCCAAACAAATCAGTTTCAAACTGAAGCTGGTCGTCAGATTTCTTGAAGATCTCTGACCGACAGGAGTAAAGTAATATGTAACTAAAATAAAATACTTATTATACGTGTGAAACATTTTGTTCACCTAGACAACTTCACCTCAGGCCAGTGTCTTTGGCAGAAAAGCATTTGAGCTCAGTACCTAAAAGTCCTCCACGAGTTCGGAAAACACCGAAACGAGGCTATTTTCTCTTGCTTACCGCTGGCCAAATATCCAACATCCAAAAACGAACGGGGAGAAAACAAATAAAGATTTTTCGAGAGGAAATAAACGAAATTAATGCAGTCATAGGAAAACATCATTAATTGCTATTATGAAACATAATAAATGTTGCAAAATGAAGTCTGAAAAGGCTATGTAATGCTAGATTTTAACTGGAACATCAATTTGGTTTTTATTTTGTTTGGCAAGACGAAAAATAGCCGGCGGTGAAACCACCACTTAAAACAAACAGCTCGTACCTTGTCATTTGTCACGGAATTCAGTTCTGACACAAAGTTATGGTTAGTTGTATTGAGAACAAGAGTGGGTCCATCAGATTGGGACCCAGGCCCCCACAGCCTAACGGTCCGATCCATTGAGGAGGTCAAAAGCCACTTGCTGTCGTGAGAGAAATCCACGGTGTTTACGGGGCCGTTGTGACCTGGAACAGAGACGCTATGAGGTAAGCTTTTTATATATAATCTTGTGTTTTTGCCAGATTATGACTGAAACTATAAATACCTTTAATCTAAGCATAGTTCAGATCTATTATGCACTTGCATATCATATATATATATATATATATATAGTGTTGAATACTCATGAAGAAGAACGGCATTTTATATATATATATATAAAACTTGAATAATGGTGAATTGAGGAAGACGAAACTTCTCATTGTTCCAGTAAATTTAATAAAACGTTTCGGCCGTTCGGCCTTCATCAGTTAAAAAATAATTATAGTTAAAACGGTTAAAAATCTAGAGATAAAGGTTTTGGTTCTGCCAGGGTTTTGGAATCATTTCATTGGTAGAAACTGGTAGACCTTTCTTCTTTTAATTTAAGAAATCAGCGTTTGACTGAATTTCTCAAATAAGAACCTGTTCACGTTTTTAACAAGTTCTTATGTAAAGGGATCTAAGTGAATATAATTTTAGCCTAACAGGTTCTTAAATTTTAGGTTCTTATACTCGGGTTTTACTGTAATACGCCATAAAATCAATACACACTAACGAGGTCAAATTCCGACTTCTCTAACATTTCAGTGCTGTATTTCAGGAAGTTTGGCCTCAACTTAATGCTACTGTTTTTTTCTTCGTGCCATGAAAGTTGTCTAAGGGAAAAGATTTACTCTTTTAAGATGTTTTAGATTTGTTATATCAAGCAATGCAGCAACTAACCTATATAGGCTGTTTCCTTGCTGCCAACTGGTAATCGCAGGACATGCGCACTCTTGTTAGCTAACGCACATGCAAGATGCCGACCATCACCTGAATTTCATTAACAACAAGTTGGTTTAGTTGCTTTGACATTGGCAAATATAGCACGCGGAAGGGGTTTCGGAACAGTAAGAACAATTTATGCAAGTGTTATAGCAGCTGTCAAAGATATTCGACATGCTCATTATCCAACAGGTCTAATAATGAATCCAGAATAATCAGGATTGTCATTACGTTTTTAAGTGTAACTGAGAAACTAAGGGGCGCGATTTTTTAGAGTAAAACCCGCATAATGAATTAGCAAGATAAATTTTTAAATGACGTTCAGATCACATAGGGAGACCTAGCCAAAGTCGCTGGAATCCAGCAAGGGCGGATTTAGGGGAGGGGCCGCGGTTCCCTTTTTGTCAAGAATTTTACAAAAGATTTTTTTAAAAAAATCACTGAAATTATCTTGCAAGTACTGTTTTCCGGCTCCCTCTTTCCAGAATTTGGGTCCCGGCCCTCACTTTCTAAAATGTCTGGATCAGCCCCTATCCGGAATAACCAAGAGGGTGCAACCCAAATGTGAATATAATAAAGAATGGAGTTTGTTCACTGCGTAGCCACCAAGTTTGGAATCCATGCCATAACCAACAAAAAGGCATCTGGTTTTGAATTATACAGAAGACAACAATCCGTTTCTCAAAATAAATGTAAAAAACAAATAATAAAAAAATAAAAACAGCAACTGATCATCAGCGGGATTCCTAAAATTAACTTGTGCAATTCTACAATTGGTTTCGGCTCCATTAAATCCCAGACCAATTGCCGAACATTTTAACAAATATCAAATCAGCGTTACAGCAAGACTGCATACTTTAAGAAGACTTCGTCGAGGAGAGACACTAACAAGTTCTTCATCAGTTTAAACTTCATTTATCAGTTTTAACAAAACATCAGGTAACAAAAAACACTGACAACCCACCTGAAAATACCATGTTGTTGATCGGGGTCGGTTGATCTGAAACAGAGATCTTATCCTGTGGACAAACTGGCGGTTGGCTCTCCATTGGATATTCCTTTATTACCCCTGTTCTATAACATAATAAAAAACAAAGTTTCCTTCTTGACAGTTTAACTTCATAATAGGGATACCGATAGTATTGTAGTGTTTTGAACACGTAATTAAAAATAAAACTTATTTGGCTATTCAATGACTTCCACGACCGTATATTTTTAAAAATCCTCTTGACCTAAAAAACCTGGAAACTGCAATAAAATTGATGTTGATGAAGTTACATAAATATACCGTGAAAAAACAGTGTTGTTGTTGTTCTGTGGAACACATTTACAGGACTGACAAACAGAGTGAAGACGCTGTATCTGCCTGTTTTCACTTTTCTTTTTTTATCCTGCTATACTTCGGTTTTGATCCCGCTATGTAAAGTCACTTGTGAAACAAGCCAAAGCGAAATAAACTGATTACTCTAAAAAAAGCTTAACATTAGTTTAACGCCACTGCTAAAGAAATATTCTCATGTGTACTAAACCGAGATCGCACAGACTCACTTCTGTCAAAATGTAAGAATCAAGGGCTACTTATGACTATTTTATGAGGGCTTGCGTCAAAGAAAATAACCATCTCCTTGTAGGAAAAGTTAACTGCTTTACGGGAACTGCATTCTCAAGGAACAGAAATAAATCAATGCTGGAGCTGGCCGGGTGAATTTTAGAGGATCTTGTGTGTTGGAGGTTAGCGCAGTTGGTAAGATGTCTGACTGCCAACCAGGAAATACCGAGTTCAATACCCGGGCTGGTCGAGGGTTGAACTTTGGGCGACCTTCTTTCGCCACACCGTCCGTGGACAGTCACTGGGACGTTAGGCCGTTGGTTTAGTTTCCCACGTTCAGTATCGGGAACTGAAGAGAACCCAAACACTTGTAGAACGTCGGTGTTGTGGACTGACACAGTCTCCCCGATTAGTCAGACAATTGTGCCTTGGCTAGAAGATTTAGAGGCTTAAATAAAGTGGTTATTGTTATTATTGTTATTATTATTATTATTATTTGAAGGCCGGATTACAAACAAACTTCCTAAGAATGGCTAAATGTTCCTTGTCTAATTGCTTGACGTAGTTGCTAATAAAGACTTGTGTTTGATGTGTGTTTTTCAAACCAACAAACAAAATTTAGACAAAGGATTTTCTGGTATAAGGTCAGTAGGTTTATAAAATACCTGTTAGCAGCACCTGAATGCGAACTTTTCCTCATTGGCTGATCGTTAACTTTCTTCTTTGCGTTTGTTTTTGGTGAAAACATAGTCGACCTGGAAACGGTAGGCGAGAGATTTTAATCATGACACCCACATTTCTTCAGAACAGTATAAGAACCACTTTACTATAGATGCCTAAGTCTTCAAGTTTTTACAAGATAAAACGTATTCTAGTACAACTTCTTATTTGTGTTTACCACCGCCATATATCTTAACTTAGATTCCCACGTATATTTTTACGTTTCAGATAGATGTTTTAGTGAAAGATACGTTGTTTAATTGCAAACGCACGAATAAAAAGAAAAAAGGCCACACAAACAAAAATTCACCTATTTGCTACTCCAAATTAACACCTCCTCCTCTGTTGCAAGAACAAAAAAACCAAGTAGTTTACTTTTTATCCACCCGATATTATAAAAACGTTTTTAGTTTTGTCACCATCTCTGCACTCTCAATTAAATGGACCACTTTACCACGAAATCTTAAGAAAACCTGATTTTCTCAGAAGCATTTGTTAACACGGGGCACAAAAACTACAAGACATGCGCCTGCGAATATTTTGTAGGATATCCTTTAGGCCAGCAGTTGGAAGTGGTTTATGGAAACAACTCTCTGGCCTGTAACAATTTTACCGGGGAGGTACTCCCTTAAAAGTCATATGAGTTATATAAGGATGTGGGGTACCAAAAGGAACGGTTTTCAATCCACTTTGGTCCGAAACTTGGTATATAGATTTTGACAATTTGGTCTGAAATTGATCATTGTTTCTGGACAAAACTGTGAGGATGTGTCGATGACATCATCCAGTCGTAGAGGGATGACCTGAAAATAGATATCGATTTTGAGGGTTTTTAATCTTAAACTGAACACTAAATTCAAGGGCTTTTCAAAGACCCTTTTCTGACATATTCAAAGACCTTCTGTGGTAAATATAAAACTTCCGAAACTTTTAACAGTTAACTGTTAATTTTCAGGTGTGCAGCATGCAACCAATTCAAGGATTTTCAAGGATTCCAACAAATTTTTAAGAACTTTCCAGGCATGGAATTGTTTTTCAAAATTCAAGGACTTTCAAAGAGTGAGGAGAAGTCCCACCCCAGGGACTAACACTCATCACGCACAAACTGTGCACCATCCGATCATACTATACCTGGGGGCTTCTCTGTAGCCCGATGATTTGACCTTTGATTTGAAGGTCAGCGGTTGGTCCTGCACCCCACCCTGCTTGGCTTTAAGTCTGCCAGCACCGTACGTTCCTGGAATACATTGAACGAATGTCACGTCACTGTAAAGTACTTCCACTTTCACCTATTCTTTTGTGCGTTTGTGTATTTGCAGAAGTCGTTTGGAAAACCTTGGAAATAATTTAGAAACAAATACGCAGAAATAATTAGCTAATCTTGTTTTATAATTTGCTTAGCGAAAGTCGTCAAACAAAACGTTTTGTTCTATGCTCTGTTCTTTTCTTAAAAAATGGATGTTACACTGGTGTCGCTTACAAACGAACTGTGATACTTCACGAGGGTGCACCTCACAAAAGCTCAGCAAAATCAGCCACTTTAAATCAAATAACTGCACTATAATCCGGATTGGACTTCAAACGAAGAACAAATATATCTAATTCCTTAGAAAAATTTGCAATATTGTGATTAATTGCTTAAAATGTACGTAGTTTGTTGTATGTTTGTATGAGCAAAGTAAAACGAATGGAAGATTTCTCAAAACGATTTATTATGGGAAGCTTGAGCCTTTCCAACTTTGTCAAGAACTTTACAACAGGAAAAACAAGGATAATGCAGGATACATTCCAATCTTGTAAAGTATTCAAATATAGCCACCAGAAATTTTGGTCCAAAACAGCTCAAGCTCTTACCGTACCGGGATGCCGCTTTTAATTTGGTTACGGTTTAAAGATCACTTAGAACTGATTTAGTGGGATCTGAAGTTAGTTTAAAGTTGTGTCTTACCTCTCGAAGCTGCTCCTTTCTTATCAGACTTTGTCGACGCTTTAGGGGTCAATTCCGATCTCAGTGGTGAGTTGGTTAGAAGGGGAACATTTGATAGCACAGTTATTTCCTGTTGGTTATGAGGTGATACACACTCTCTTTCTCTGACTGTTGCCGCCCCATCCGAGCTACAAACTCCTTCTGTATTTAAACCAACGCTCCGTGAAAAATGATGAGACAGACTCTGTAGTGAGATATATAAAGTAAACGTAATCCATGAGTCTATCATAAAGGGCGCTTTCGTCCAAACACATTCTGCCTATTTCTTCAAGATAAAGTTTAATTCATGGCTATGCGACCATCCGAAAACGTTATGCAAATTGTTTTCTCATGCAGGCATGACTTCACATAAGTGTTCGTGAAAAAAATTTGTCAAATTATTCCTCGCTTTGTGGCATAAAAACAGCGGCTTAACGAACTTCAAGGTTTCTTCATTTTTAAAATCTGTTTGACGTCAAAGCTATCCGGCTATTCAGTACAACTGCTATTCAAAGCCTTCAACACCAAACACCTTTAACTAAGTTAATATTTCAGTGTGCACTGCCTGACTATTCATCAGATGCAAAACATAAAGGGTCATGCCAAGTTAACAAACCATGACTTATAACGGGGACTGGGTCGAGAAAGATGGCGGACGTGTTTTCATGCCGAGCGTAAATTTGAGAAGGTTTTTGTTGTTTTATTGTGTTATTTGTCGTTTTGTTTCGTGCAATCATGAACCATTCTGAAGCAGAAAAGCTTCTAACTGAAGCAGCCCTTGTTGCCATATTAGAAGCCAAACTGGAAGAGAAATTTCAATCGTTGAGGAAGGAGATGTCGGGACTACGAGAATGAACCTTCTCACTTCCAGCAACCCGTACAGACTATGGTAAATTTAATGTTAGGTTCTGTGGACCCAAAGTTTGGAACTCCATTGACGAGTCATTGAAATCTTCAAACAATGTCTCTATCAAGCAAAAACTTAAAAAACCAAATCATTTCTTGATACTAATTTAATTTTGACTTCTTGTAGCGATGCTAGCTTACCTAGCTATCAATCTGTTTTATAATGGCTCGCTACTAGTTACTCAGGCTTGTGTTTATGTTTGTATGTTTCTCCCCTTTTTTGCCTGTAGGTTCATTGTTGTTGTATTGATCTGATACAGATAAAGCACTTAACTTTTTTTTACAGACCAAACACTTAAAAGTATTTTTCTCCTTTAAAAACCACCCGTCTCGATTATCCCTTGTGGTTGCTAAGGTGGCCTGCATTCAATTTCTGTCATCGTCCTCTCCTGTATCAGCAAGTAATGTTTCAACTACTGAGTGCTAATAAAGTATGTTGTTGTTGCTGTTGTATAACCCAATCATAAAACGCCAAAATTACCAACCTCCACTTCAGCTTGTCGCGAACTTTGCTTTTGCTCTGGTAATCTGATGTTAATGATATTCACAGTGTTATGAAAAAGGCTCCCCACGGCACAGAAAACCTGAAACAGTTACACAGCAAATGCCTGTTATATGTTTGAAGTACCTGAGTTGTCTCTTATGATGTAATAAGTAGTCTTTCATAAACACTTTGAGTTGATGAATTTGACACGCTCTCTAAACGTGGTTGCTTTGCGTATCTCACAATAGACCATTTGCGAATTACGCTTAACTGCCGACAAACAAAAGCACAGAGTCGAGGCCAAGTGCTAAAAATACAACAAATGTAGGAAAAGTGAGCACCTAGCCACGACTTAAAGGTTTTGTTTGTGGGCAGTGAAGCGTAATTCGGAATTGGGCTATTTGTTTATCGCGTCCTTTGATAGGAGAAAGGATTAGTATAAATGTACCTTATTGCAATTTGAGAGGACGTTGTATAGAATATTTGAAGAAAGACTTTTAAATCAATGGGAGCTTTTTCGAAAAATGGGATTTTTAGCTTATTGGAGACTTCTAAGGAATCTCACTATACTGAGAAGAGGGGATCAAAAAAGCAAAATTGGTATTTCAGTATTTCCTTTGGAGTGTGTTTCACTTTTTGTCAGGGAAATCTGTTGAGTTCGTTCTCGTGAGTGTACCGTGGATTATTTGGTCAATAGAATAAGCAACAAACTATTCAAATTTTTATTATCATAATTATAACAAGAATAAGAACAACAACAACAACAACAACAATAATAATAATAGTAATGACAATAATAATAATAATAATAATAATAATAATAATAATAATAACAACAATAATAACTACTATTAACGGAAAAGTTTGTTTTCCATTAATATTAATACTGTTATTATTATTACTATTATCTTCATTATTCTTGTTTTTAGTGTTACTATTATAATTACTATTGTTATTATTATTATTATTATTATTATTATTATTACTATTATTATTATTATTATCCTTATTATTATTATTATTATTATCATTATTATTATTATTATTATTATCCTTATTATTATTATTATTATTATTAATTGAGAACGAGGCAGCGATTCACGCAATGCGAAACATCTACGAAGCTGACGAAACGGACGCCGTTCTATTGATCGACGCGTCTAATTCTTTATTGCTCTGAATAGATCATCTGCACTGCACAATATCAGGGTGCTGTGCCCAGTAACACCTACAGACAACCCGCGCGACTCTTTGTTCTCGGTGGGCAAGAGTTGAGGTCCGCAGAAGGCACCACGCAGGGTGACCCCCTTGCTATGAGCATGTACGCCATTAGTCTCCAGCCGCTTATAACCCGATT
>JAOBYE010303317.1:0-29637 GCA_025403585.1 Parazoanthus swiftii | reverse complement strand
AAAAGTGTTTAGGTTCGTATACTGCGCGTACAATATACAGGCGCACCTCTCTACTAACAAAAAAGCAATTTCGGTTTTAGGCCCCCAACTTCTCGATTTGGCCTCAGGGTACTGTGCAAGAGATGTTAATTGTCGAAATTAAAAGTCCGGGATTTGAGTCTTGGCCTGGCCGTGGGTTGAACATTTTGGTAGGCGACCCTCTTTCATCACACTGACTTTGAACAGCTAGTTGTCTTCAGATGGAAGGAGATCTACTTAATGGGTTATGGCTTTAATATTATAATTGATTGTTATTATTATTATTATTGTTGTTGATATTATTATCGTTTTTATTGTTATTGTTATTGTTATTATTATTGCTATTATTATTATTATTATTGTTATTACTACAACTACTACTACTGTTGCTAACTGATTATTACTGTTATTGTGGATCCAAGTCGCCTCTTTCTCTCTCATGTTTCTACAAAATCTATTTTATCGTGAGGTAATTAATGTCAAAAATGGAAGCTGGATCCTCCCTTCCTTCAAACAAATTCCAGGCTTCGGTGCAGGGTTCCTCATAGTTTCAGGTGTCAAAGGTTTAAACACCGAGGTGACACCTTCACGTATGTGGAATAATCAGTTGATTCCGTTTTGCAGGACATGGATCGTACACGACAGGTTTATCAGGCCTGCCTTGACTTAATACCTCATAAAAAGGTAAGATGCAATGGGACTCTATTATACTGACCACATGCAACAATAAAATATGTTGGGGGTCATCCTGTTTTCCATCACTTTCACAAGTGTACAAGGCATAGTTAGGAGGGGGAGTGTTACGGGTCGTGTACGTTTTTTAAAATAAAAAAATGATAACAACACTATTAGTGATCCCTTACACCGTCTTTTTTTCGTATATGTTATACATTCTCAAAACGTTTATCAAAACTAAATCGGTTTTGGTTTTTGGGCAAGTTTCCGGTTAGATTCAAAATGGTATGTTCTCATGTTTTTTCACTTGCAGTTCACGTTTGCAAAAGTCTGGTTACTGTACGCCCAGTTTGAAATCCGGCAGAAGAATGTGACGGCAGCTAGGAAGGCTCTGGTTAGTGCCCGTAGTTTATTTACTTGTTTATTTACTCATTTTTACCATGGTAAACAAAATTATGTAAATAAGTAAACAAGTAGAACCAGTGGAATGTACTAATAAAAAGTCATTTGAATCGTCTCACGTAAGGTTTTCGCCCACTGGTTCAAAATTACAAAGTATTGTCACCATTTGAATGTGCGTATCAGTGTAGTTGTATTAAAATGCTCAAATACTTGAGCGGTCTTGATAAATTCCTTCAGTATCACTAACTTACATTTTTGAACTGAATAATTAAGGTTCTCTTATTCAAAAATCAAAGACCAATCGAGAGCTAATGTTTAAATTTTATGTGATTTTCTCCGAAGATTTGGAAATAGCAAGGCTACGTCATTCAGTTATGTTCCAAGGTTTCCCACAACAAATTCCTTTAACTTGGAAACTCATACCAATAAATACATTGCGTTGTAGGGAACAGCAATTGGCAAATGCCCCAAAGACAAGTTGTTCCGCGAGTATATCGGTCTAGAACTGCAGGTACGAGTTTTGTAAAAGCCCTATAATTAGTAGAGAGGGAAAGCTTATCCGGAAGTAGGATCTTGACCAGGTTACATCAATCCCCGGAGACTCAAAAGACAAAGGGCATGGCGGCCATGTTGGTGGACACAACAAAAAAAAGTATTTGCAACTCTGTTGTTATTGTACATCAACATGGTGGCTATGTCGTCATATGCAAACCAAGAATGAAAACAGATTATAAGCACCCGAGAAAGAAACTTTGAATGTCAAAATTAGTGCCTCTCTTGTTGAGACATAGCGATATACTCCATATAGTGAGTCTAACTTGCTATGTGGTAACCCCTATTATATTCCCTTCAAACTCATTCATACTTTTCCTTTTAGAAAGGCTGGGGGAGGGGGACTCATTCACAAATTTGGACACCTAAAAGGGGGTCTTATTACAGAGGGGGGCTCAGTAGGGGGGCTTTGAGACGGGGGCTTAATAGAGATTTTGCCCTATTTTATGTTCATCCGTTTTTGCTTCTGCTCCCTCGTAGACTAGCTGTCTAACAGTGCGACTTACTCATCTGTCTTTCTACTCACGGTATTCACTTGTAACCGTCCTCAGCTGAGGGAATTCGACCGCTGTCGCAAATTGTACGAAAAATTCCTGGAGTTTAATCCCGCAAATTGTACAACATGGGTGAAGGTAACACTTTTTCCTGATTTGAATTTGCTTCAACTTTTCTCTTCGCTGCACAAAAGTAGCATTAGCAATTTCAAAGATAGAGGAAGTTGAATTGCAAACCAATCTAGATGTATGAAATGTTCAGTCCATGGTAATTTATATCACTTTAATGAAATCGACTAATTTGCACTTTCAGTACACGGAGTTGGAAACAATCTTGGGTGACCATCAGCGAGCGCGGGCTCTTTTTGAGCTAGCGGTCAACCAGCCTCTTCTTGACATGCCCGAGGTACTTTTACGCTTAATATAGTCGAGCAATAGACACCAAAGTGAGGCTCGGGAATAAAATGTTTTTATTCTCAAGAACCTCGTGTTGATGTCTTTTGTTCGAGCTGAATATCGGGCAGAGTAGACAAACATCCCTATTAAGGCCTAAGGGGCACAAAGTCACTTGACTGCACTGGGTGGAGAAAGGGAGGACTTCAAATTTACTCGTGTTATATAGTACACAGGTGGTTTTCTGCTTATCTGCGGGTAGGTTTTGGAAGCGGGAACCAAGTCCGACTTTCATGCTCCCCCCTCTTTTTATTTACCATCCAAAATTTGAAGATTTATAAATAATCATCAACAAAAAATAAAAGTAATTGTATTGATAATGGTGATGACAATAATACAGGTATTATAACAATAACAATAACAATAATAATAATAATAATAATAATAATAATAATAATAATAATAATAATAGCAAATATACGAGAGAAAAGCCGTTTAGTCTCAAATAATCATCCAGTTCTCATCAATCAGTCATTCATTGTCAAGTATCATCTTCAAGCTTCTAAGAACTCGTTGTTGAGTCGACTTTCAACAGTAACCGTAAGAACAACTTTAGCGCTTTTATTTGAGGTTAACAAACAACTGGTTAGGTTGGTTTTCCCAGTCTGCAAAATCTTTTATTGGTATAGGCGTTTCCAATTCTAAAAAAGCTGGTTAGCGTCATATTTTAACAATTTTTGGTCGGAAGGGAGGGTTTCTTAGAGTCCGCGCTTTAATGACTGAAAACACAAAAATGTGCTTTTGTCTCAGCCTACAGCCACATTATCCTGAAATTCCAGTTAAGAATATTTAGCATACAAGATTTACTGGCGCTTGTACCTACTAACTTTTAAAAAATATGTTTAAAACACTTGTTACATAGATTTGGAGATATTTTGGCAGGTTTGGGTTGACAAAATCTGACTTCTACCAATTTTTGCAGTTGTACAAAATCAATAATTGAATAAAAGCTTTTGCAAAGAAAAATATGAAAATTAATAGATAGAAAATTAACTAGCGTCCCCGTCCGACCATTACCAACTTTTTTTACTTGGCCTAAAAAATGGAATATTTTGTTCAATTGCTATATAACTTATAACCGAATGGCTACCGTATTTTATATACGCGACGTTGGGGGGGGGAGAGAACGGTGGTCCCTAATTCCTACATTCCTGTACAGTGCTCCGTAAAATTCTGAACACCCCACCGAATTTACCCCCCCCCCCCCAAGCCCTTGGGTTATCAGTACATGTACAGTATCTTGAAATAAACGTAAACCAATATAACTTCGTTCAAGTTCTAGATGTTGGTTCAAACATTTGTGTAGTTGTAAAGATGCCAGCAATTGTCACTGTTGCTTAGAAATTTTTTTCCCGGTGGTGTCAAAAATAAGTTTAGACGAGACCGTCTGAAGTTTTGTTTCAAATAAAGCTGAAAATGGAATTAAAAACAAAGAAAGAAATAGTATGAGTGTTAGTTCCGAAGAAAAAAAGAAAAGAAAAAAAAAAGAGAAAAAAAAAGAGAAAAAAATGTCAGCTGCCGTGACCAGGATTCGAACCTGGGTTATTGCGGCCACAACGCAATGTACTAACCACTATACGATCACGGCGCGCTACTGCGCTGACAGTTGAAATGTTGAAACAAAATTTAGATCCTATAGCGTTCGCACGTGACGAGCCTCGTTCTGAGATACTCGGTCCCAGGTTCAGATAAACATTGTTTATGTTAGATGGGAAGCAAAAGCTGCATTGGATCGACTGTGTTGTTGAGAACTACAATCAGTCTGTTTTTTCAACTAGGTTCTTTGGAAGGCTTACATTGACTTCGAAATCAGCCAAGAGGAATTGGATCGAACACGCGACCTGTACGAACGTCTTCTTCAAAGAACGCAGCATGTGAAGGTAAAATTTTGTTATTGTGACAAAACACTGCCCGTCAAACTTCAGAAACTCCGAAATCCTTAATACTTACTAAAATTATGGCGCTAATGCCGATTTCCTTGTGCAAAAACGTGGCTGGAAGAAGCTTGAAATTCACAAGGCCACTGTAGTCTACAAATCGCCTAATGGTCTATTTTTAATGGTCTATTTTAATGGTCTGTAGGCAGTGATTGCGTTACGTTCTACAAATTTCCGAGCCTTAATTTTTGGCTAAACAAACACTGCTTCAAGACACCGACCGCAAACTCATACTCATTCACTGCCCCTTACCAATTACGAGAAAGATAGCTCTACCCCATTTCAATTTCAAGAAAGACAGTTTTAGTTTTTCAGGGGCAGTCCTGTCGAGCTGGAGCAAGCCAACTCTCTTTGACTTTGTCTTTGGTCTTCAAGGATTTGTTTTAATTCACTCGGCCCTTTTGAAGGAGACACCTTTTATGTTTAAAGTTTTATAACATTCTTGTAACTATAGTTAAAAGTTTATCCAATTTTATTATTGATTATTCAAATAGTTACCAATTATTTTAAAATTTTGAAGTTTAGTTACCAGTTAGCAGTTTGAAATAGAAGTTAATTTTGGATCCTGATGTACTGACATAATTGTAAAGAGAAATCTCAGGTGTCCTCCTCGTCTAGAGCTGGAAGAACCAAGGTTTGATCAAAATGTAATATAAACCTTTCTTGAAATTGAAGGTCTGGATCAGTTATGCTCAGTTTGAGTCTGGAAGTGAAGTAGAAGGCAGTGTTGAGCAGGCAAGGTAAGAGAAATAACAAAATAGTGTAAATTGCCTTATTTGTTAAGGGTGCATTTGATTGACAGTGTATTCATGATAGACGGGATAGAAACTTTGATCCCTCCATTTGAGTAGCATGTTAGTTTCTTTATCTGAAGTTATATATATATAATTTTTATAAAGTTCATCCTACTTTAAGTACAGATAGTTTATTTTATTTTAGATATACAGCTTTTCCCCCCAATAAAATGGAGAGGGACATTGCTACAGGTTTCCCCAATTATAGCAGGCCCTTCAACAGTTCACAACATCGGCATTAGCCTACTCCTGTTGACAAGTGTGTGGGTTCTTTTAATTCCCCTGATACTGGTAGTACCTCGAGACTAGACCAACGGCTTCATGTCCCTGACCATGGACGGTGTGGCAAAAGAAGGTTGCCCAAAGTTCAACCCTTGACCATTGGCAGTCAGATATCTTACCAACTGTGCCAACCTCGCTCACATTTGTTTCATTGCTTTGCACAAAAGAATATTTAGAAATTTTAAGTCTGAATGTACACTGTACCTTACCAGACAGTATTACTTATTTATGCACAACTAAATTAATGTGCAAGAAAATGAATGTCAAGAAAATTAACACCATTTGAGGTTGCTGACAGTTTCACTTCTGGAGAATTACAACACTGAAACAGGGGGTGTGGGAGTAGAGTTTCCTCGTAGGGTGCCCAGAGATTTTTGCATGAGATTGTAGTTAAAATAACAAAAGCTTTATACATACTGTAAGCATGTTGCTTTTTTATTGCAAGGTAAATTTTTTTATCCTGTATTAACTATACATTAAATAACTTAAGAAAGGAAAAGTAGAAAATGTATGGGAGGGAAGCCATTTTTTTGCTCTAGAAGTAGTAAAGAAAATAATATTTTAACTATAAAATTAAATGATATGTTAAATTTTAGAGCAATCTATGAGCGTGCTGACAAGGCTTTGCGGAGCAATGAAGATAAAGAGGAAAGATTGATGCTGCTGGAGTCTTGGAGAGAATTTGAAGTGAGTTACAGAGTGAAGCCAATTATCAAGATATACAGTTTATTTATCACAGTTCTTTACCAACAGGAAGGTCTATATTATTGTGAAAACACTGCACAAGGTCTTTTAAAGTGACTACCGAGACCTCAGACTAAAGTCACCATTTTTGATATCAAGGAAGCATGGTTGTTCACAATACAGATCAACATTAATATGATAAAATGTTTAATAGTATAATTAATATTATATGTTTATTATGTATGTTTTATATGTTTATTATATATTATACTTAACAATGGATATTTTCCATTGTTAAGTATGTACTATGACTCAAATATAATATCCAAAAACAGGAAATTGCACTGTAGAGTGTCTGCTTTTGTATATTTTCAAAATTCTGATTCTGCTTAGACCCCAGATGTTTGCATTTTCAGTGCTCAGACTGAATCGCCCAATTTTTCATCTCTTTGGTTTGGAATAATTTTTCATTCCTATGTACAAGTTTAAAATGTGATTTCAAGATAAAAAAGTGTAATGAACTTTCCAGATAATATCAATGCCCCTACCACAGTTAAAATGTTGGTTGATACACCCTTCCGCTCCCCCAGGAGTTTCCAGTTTGAGTCAAAGATTGTTTTAAGAAACTTAATTGACTTCTGAGATCCCCCTCCCCCTAGAAATTTCCAATTTCCTTCAAAGTGGGGAAGGGAGGTAATGATCATTTTCTGGATCTTCACAATAAAACAACAGGTATGAAAACTCAAATAGAGGGTGAATATTATTTATGTTCATTAAGTTAAAAAAATGGTTTACAAGTTTCTTAATGTAAATACCAGGAGAACAATGGTGATGATAGCAGTAAACAGAAAATCAAGGGCAAGATGCCAAGAAGGGTGAAAAAGAGGAGAAAAGTGCAAGCTGATGATGGGGTGAATATGTACATTTTTTATACAACCCTACCTTTTGGGTTAAGACTTACTCTAACGTACTCTGCGTCGATAAGATCATTAGCATTATTGAAATTTTCTGGTTTCTTCCTAGAATATATCTTCAGACAATTTAAGTTAATTTGGGGATTCTGCAGTTTATCTCATTGCCACTGACAGTAACTTACTGCAAATATGATTATGCTTTTGATAAAAAGATAACTTAAAGTTTCTTCTAAAAATTAATAAATATGTAATTTAGATCATAGATCTAGCTGACATTTTTAACAATTATCAATTGAAATCAATCAAGGCAATTTTCTGGTATACTGGTTGGTAATAAATGAAAAAAATCCAAGATGGTAGGTTTGCGACATAACATTATCTTAATTTAATTAGTTGCCAAAAAAATCCAAGGTGGCAGGTTTGCGACATTACTTAGTTTATATTATCTTAATTTAACTAGTTGCCAAAAAATATAATGGAATAATTAATTTGACTTTGAGTTTGCACATAACTAGCTCAAAGATAAAACCTTTTGATGTTTTAACACATGGTAATGCTGTTTTTCAGTCTGATGCCGGCTGGGAAGAGTATTATGACTATATATTCCCAGATGATGAACAAAATGGGCCCAACTTCAAACTGCTGCAGATGGCTCGATTGTGGAAGCAGAAGCAGTCGACATGAAAAATCCACCCAACACAGCGGTAAAAGAAAGTGTGTCTACACAGCAAAATAAAGAACATATTTCCCAATTGTCAACATGCCAGTTCAAGGATTCACTGGGAAGATGTTACAACGCTGTTTTACCGTACATCAAAGTTGATCCTTTAATGTACTCTCAAAAAACTTTGCTACATGCTGAATACCGGAGTGTATTTATTTTCAAACAATTGATAGTAAACCATGAAATCACCATCATTCATTTGCCAGTCTGTGTCTACAATTAAACTATCAACTGACAATTGAAAGAACAATTATTTTCATTGAACTGTTCCACTGCTATTTTTATTTTTCTGTTTCCTACATGCAATATGTTGCTCCTAATTTTGGCTTCTTCAGTTTTTTGTGTGGAGATGTATTAATTGAACTATAACTGAACATTGATTTGGGGGGGGGGGGGGCAGTTGTTATTTTTGCCTTTCAGTTCTTATCTTTGTGATCCAAGTGAACATAATTGTTAAACTAATTGCCATCTTACATGTACATCTGTTTCAGACAAAATCCAGTTTAAATTAGTTCCTGAAGAATGTTTGTCACAAATTTAAAATCGTACTAGATGTTTTGCAAACTGTACTTTTTAACCCACTAAAATGTGTTTATTTTTAATAAAATAAACTTTAGTATCACACAAATTGATTAATGTGTTGCTTGTTTAGGATACCATAGAACGTTTTGTACTACTTCATTACCCTGTATTATTGTCTCTGTCAACTTTGGTCATTTCTGGACAAACCAGATAACATGTAACTATACCTGAAATACTACACTGTTGTATTTTGACTGAGTTCAGCTAAGATAATCAAATCAAATCTTGTCTGCAGTATGTTGGGTGTGGCAGGTAACCAAAAACATGTTTTGCTAAGCAAAGTTTCTATAAATTTAAAAATTAAAATTAATGTTGATGTTTTGAAGCTTTTATGCATTTGCATCATCAAACCCCATTCCTGTGCCTCAAAATGGATACCCCGTTCTAGATCAGAAGTCCCAAATTCAAACCTCTAGATTCAGATTCATTTTTACTGGATGCACATCAGATAGGTCTTACCTGGGATTACCCCCCCCCCCCAGGATAAGCCAGACAGTGTGATCAAAATCGGTCATAAGGACTAATGAAAGCTTTGTGCTTAAAAAAATGAGCAGAGACTGTAAAGTTGTGAGGAAAATATCACATCACTGAGTTCACATTCATTGTTTTATTGTTTTGCCAGCAGCATATTATTTTATAAGTAGTATTAATCTTTAGCTGTTTCGTGTCTTATCAAGACATGCAGTCTACAGTATAAAGATTATATTGACATGGGCCACCCTAAACAGATATTCACAAAATTATCTAATGATGAATTTTGTTGACACAGCAAAAATAGTATAACAATAATATAAATTTGAAATTATTTCTATTTGTTGGAGCAGATCCAGCATTTTAGCATGGGGGTTTGGAATTACTTCAGGGGATTCCATACTAGGTTATCACAATTATTTTATGCAAATAATATGCTAGCATTCTCATCAAAATCTACAATCATGTTTTATGCATTTTTGAGGGGAATTATGAGCCGAACCATGTTCTTCACACACTCTTTAAATTAATACTTGTCAGTTATTTACTGTACATTGTGTATGATTAATACATAAGATATGCTAACTAGTTACTGTATCTAAAACTTTAAATATTTACATTTAGGTTATTGACAGAAAAATATATTTTAAATATATGATATTAACACCTGGATGTTTCGTCTTTAGAGCACAAGTGGCAAATCACCCTTTCATATAAAATAAATAAAACAATATACATTGTTTAAAAATGAACTAAATAAACATAATTATGTAAAACTATTAATACATTATTACAGGGCTCCTACAGATCCTTTAAGTCTTAAAAAGTCTGAACTTTGCCTTTTGAAAATTTATGGTCTTGACAAGGTCTTAAACTCACCACAATTTCTGCTTACGGTCTTAAAAAGCACAATTAAAAACTTTTACTAAATATTAGTTTTTTCCCCATGATTACATTTTGAAACTCACTTTTAAGCAATATATTGTGTATTACAGGTTTTATAATTTGAGCTTTGGTAAGAAATCACTGCTCTGAAATTGTCTAAATTTACGGCTATAAAAAGTCATACAAAGATCTTTAATAATTTTATTTTAGTTAGTCATGAGCTGCATGAATCCTAGGCCTGTAATTACTAATTAAAAATAAAATATAAATATCTAAGGCTGTAAATAAATTAAAATACAAGTTCAAACTTAAAAACAGTTCTGTCAAATAAATAATGTTAAACAACATGACTCTAAAACTAATTGGAACATTTTCTTCCCGACTGTTTTAAAACTTGTCATTTGTACTTGGAACAAAAGGAACCAATTTGAGTGAGCAAGGTTTTTACAAAGGATGTAAAAAAATGCAGATTTGCAATAGCCTATTTTTTTCAGTCTGAATAACACTTCATTTACCACTAACAATAACTTTACTGTGAGTCCTGGTGAAATTTAACAGTGCAGTTAATGTATGGGAGCATGGCCGCACCAGCTCTTGATTTTAAGCTGTTGTAAAACACAGCATAAATTAATATTTTTTGTTTAAAAGGGGTTTTAACACTATGCTTCTGTAGTGTATATACACAGTTTATAGACACTTACAGCTGTCTTACAAGGTTTATGTAGTTCTATACAATTTTTTAAAAACTTATATTACTATAATTACAAACCTGTTGCATAATTTTCAGCAGTATTTATAAATTTACAATTATATACAATGACTGTATTTTAGTGGCAGTTATATAAACATTGTACCATGATCAACCATAATTTTTACAATTAATATAATTTGTATCTGTAACTTCTAAAATATCTCTCCAAATGGCATGGTATTATAAAACAGTTCCACCCTTGTATGTGGAGAGACTGTCCAAAACTGTACCACTGAGCATTGCAGTCTAAAAGTAGCTTGTGTGACTCACTTGGGTGTGGTGAATGACCACCTACCTATTCTCCCAGGCATTTCTGGACAAACTTGACGTTAACTCCCCAGTGCCCAGGTTGTCTGTCACACGCACTCACTCTCTTTGTCTTCCCAAATGTAAAAATGTGAAGCACCTTTCCCCCTCCCCAGTACCAAGAGTTTTTGAGCATGTGAAGTTTAGCTTGTCCCTTCTATTAATATTATAATAAGTTTTATCTTATTTCGACCATTGTGTCCATATTAAACTTCAGGAGCAGTTCTTGGGTACATCTGAAAAATACAATTGGAATAAAACAAATAAAAACTAGTTTCAGTTTGGAGCAATGTAGAAAAGCGGACAAGTTGCATATGCACATAATTACTACTTGACAATAAATTATAATACCGGTACTTGTATTCATATGATGAATTACACCGTAACACAAAGCTTTGCCTACACTTTTTAATACACTATTCAATTTCTACCATTGTTCAAAAGCAACAATTGCTTCAATCTATAGCTTTCCCAATATAAACAAAGCTGAGTATGACAAAACAAAATATAATTAAGTTTT
Source organism: Parazoanthus swiftii (assembly GCA_025403585.1). NCBI lineage: Eukaryota > Metazoa > Cnidaria > Anthozoa > Zoantharia > Parazoanthidae > Parazoanthus > Parazoanthus swiftii. Next base: position 18,193 of record JAOBYE010303317.1, on the reverse strand, counting down.
CTGAGCTTTTTTTGGGAAAATAAACTTTGGTACCTTCTGCCAGTCCGATTTTCCATCAAAATGTCTAAAATCAGTGTGGTCTAAATTCATAATCACTCTATTTTTTTTAGTTGTTTCAAAGTTAAAACCAGTAAAATGACATTTTCGCTGCCTATATAACAGCAGAAAATCGCAAAAAATTCATCAGTCTAAATGCTGGCCCAAACTATATTTTAGACATTTGATAACTTCGACCATTGGATAAGTATTGCCATGGAAATTAGTTATTAAAAGATGTCTAAATACCTTGATTAAATTTGAACTGTTGATAAAAGTACCTGTGGCTAAATACATACCTCTTATTAGGCGAGTGCGAGGTCCGTACGGCAAGTTATAGACCGAGTTTTTCCCCTTCCTTTTATGGCCCATGCGCGAAGTGCGTGGGCCATGAAAACAAGGAAGGAAAAAACGAGGATCCATAATTTGCCATACGGAACGAGCAAACGAGGTTAATAAGATGTTTATTATATGGCTTTGTTGATTATTTGAAGCAAGTGAGGCCGCTCCAGAACTATAGAGGTCCGTACGGCTACTTACGGACCTGAAATTGACCAATCACAGCATGCGAAATCAGTCGGCCATATTGCTTACCCCCAGCAGGTTTCTGGGTACATATCCACTGTGTGTTGCCTGGCTATTCTCAGCCCACCACCATTCTTTTTCAGTGTTATCTCCACGTCTGAGGATGTGTAACTCCTCTCCACACTCAAAACTCAGCTCGTCCTTTTCATCGGCCATATATGAATACAATGCATACACCACGCCACCATTTACCAGACCAAAGTTCTGCTCGACATCTGAAAAATATGCCGACTTGTTCCATAAGCTAAGAAAATTGACAAACTACACTGTAGAGGGGTTCGATGCCAACAGGAATGATAATAAAAGGAAACGGATACTCACCAATAAGGTATTTTGAACAAGCATAATATCCAGGCAAAGCTTGTTCACAGCACTGAGATGAAGTTTTATGTTGCAGCATGGTTGTAGCAAAGATGCAAGCACCATGCTCAATTAGGTATTGCACGACACTAAGGTTGTTATTAGCTGCGGCACAGTGTAACGGAGTCCTGAAAATTAACATATTATGACGTGTGTCAAAGAATGTCACACACACACACCTTGGGGTATTTCAGTTCTGGGCATATATTGCCTATAATGGACCGTGTAGCCACAATTACAAACCCATAATGATTATATCAATTGAAAGATGATCTTTCTAAATGATGGTGTTGAGCATTTTTTGAAATTCCTCTCTGGGTATAAATGTGAACATGTCCTTTGTTCTTACATGACTAGAGACATCGCTACGAAAATCTAAACAAGGACTTTCGATCAGATACTCCACAAAGAAAACGCTAATTAATCTTCCTAAAAAGTTGTAACCCCATTCTGTGATACGTGATGCCCTTTGCTGTCGAGGAATTGATGGGTGGAGATTTTGCCTGTTAAAAAACAAGTTTTTCATAATTTTCTTGAGTGTTTAAAGCGTAAATAGTCTTTTTACAGACCCCCTCCCCTCCCAGAAAACGTACAAACGCTGGATCAGCAGGTGTTTTGAAATCATGTAAATCTTTTTTGGGAGCGTGGGCACTTCCACGCATCCTACACGTCGTACTTCTTGATCACATTTCATTTCGTTCAGTTCTCGCTTTAACTCCGCATTGACGAGCATAAAACCCTTCATGAACACTTAGTGGGCGTTTTCTTGGAGATAGTGCACAACACTTCTTGCTGAAGCATCATTTTGAATCTATACTACTGAAATAGTATTATCATTCTTCATTTTTATTTTGAAAAGCGTAACGCTTTGTACACTTGTTGAAATGATGAAAAATGGCAGACCCCAAAATACCCAACACACTATTGGAGTTTACGTATTTTTATCACCTTTCCAAAAATAAAGCAGTTGCTTAAGAATGGGCGAGTTGGATGGTCTTGTACCGCCTCGATTTGTGTTCAAAGATATTTTGAGAGGAAAAAGCTGTAGAGAGTAAAACTATTTCCGTTGAAATTTTTATTCTGTCGCGAGAACAATTTGAAATTTTCGAAAAAGCTTCTTTTGTCTTAAGAGTTCTTCTCGCTTGGTATCAATATTAGTTATAATCTAAACTTTGACGTTTTAGCCAAATCCAACGTGTTCAATTACGCGAGTTTGACAAAGTTTAAAAAATTAATGAGCAAGCTCCTTTCAAAAAACAAACATGATACATATACGTTTATGTGTCATCGCGTAACATATGTACAAAAGTTGCGTTTCTCTCGTTAGTTTCTTGCCCAGCGGGCTTAAAACTGATGCGTACCGGTTAACAGAAGTGAATTCAACAGACAGTTTAAATCAATGCTACTAGTTTGCACTGTCGACACATTCTAAAATGCCGCTCTTACCAGCCGTGCGAGTCCGGAAGGTTAATATCACAGCCAAACTCCACCAGAAACACAACCACCTCTTCATGGTTACCACAAACTGCGTTGTGAAGAGCTGTGATGCCGTCACTGTTGGGATGACTTGGGTCGTCAACCTGAATGGAAGGAGCAGTAAGCTGTCACCGTGGGGGCGTTGCTCTCAAATACATTTGAGAGTAACTAAAACTGATCCAATGGAACTACTCCAATGGACAGTCGGCAAATACGCAGAACATACAGTGGCACTGACAGCACAACACAACGTAATTGACGCCCTTGTAGAAACAATCTGTATCATTCTAAAAAAGTCACGCGCTAAAACAATAGATCGGAACTAACTACTACAGTAAATGATGGCATAGGTTTTACGCTTGCAAACTGATTTCAAACCGTCTTCCCTCAAAACGTTTTAGTCTGATGATCGCCTAAATGCATTAAACTCAAGTAGGTTTAAAACTTGGATCAAATCGGCACGAAGTTAGGATGATTCGGATTCGGACTAGGTCTTAGGTTAGGGATTTTAATGGATTGATTCGTGTTTTAGTTTCGGCCAATCCGATCCAGGTTTTTGTCTTTCTATTTTAACAGTTTTGTCAATAATACGAAATTTTACTACACGCTTTTTTTTTTATAAGAACCAGTGAATTTGGCCGAGGCTCATTGTTCTTAACTTTTTGGCGATTTGAGCCTAAAATTGTTTTTAAATTGTTCGTCCTTATAAAGTTGTTCTTATATAAAAAAGCGTGTAGATATTTCAAGTTGAGAGAGTGTTTTTAACAACAGAATGTTAGTATACACATACTTACAGTAGCAGTGTTTTTCTTAAGGCCGGTACACTGGTAAATTGTACCGCCTTTCCCCAGCAGTGACGTGTGGCAGTTTTTAAAAGTCACCAAAGAGAACATCTAAATCCATCACAACTCTAACCTGTGATTAATTAACTAGTCCCCAGACCCTCGCAACTTCGACACTCGATGACCTTAAACCAAGGTGTACCTTTTTTCCCCACTCAGTGTACCCCATTTCCCAAACCTTAAGAAAAACACTGAGTACATACATTTTGAATAACACTCTTAACCAATTCGAGTTCCCCCTCCACCGAAGCGTCGAGCAACACAGCGTGTGGATCGAGACTGACGTGTTTAGTAGTCTTTCGTTTATTCTGCTGACCAGGACGACATCCTATGGCTGGGCCATCTGCAGAATATGACAAATGACTGTCGGTCTTCACATCTTCCTGTTTAGCAATCTCGCTATCAGTGGAGGAAGCATCCATCGCCTTTGACATCTTTTGACCCTTTGGCTTTGAAACAAATGAAGTGTTATCTAGTTTCAAGTTTGGGTTAGATTCGTTGGAAGGAAGTGGATGTTTGGCAGCGTTTCCTGAAGTGTTATTGGGATTGGGTACATTTTCACCAACCACTGTTGACTGTTTCGCTTGAAACCAAGCCTTCCCTTGGTCTGACAATTCTAATGTTTCATCCACACTGCATTTCACCTCTGTTGCAGAAACTGGTTTTGCAGCAACACTTGTTTTTTTCTCTTCAATATTATTTCCTGACAATTTTATTTTAAAGGTTGATACAACTTTTGTTGAACTAGACTCCGATTTTCTGTTATATACTATCTTTTTTTCAGTAGGTTGTGAGGAATAGAAATAGTTTGACTCAGATTTGGAAATAGATTCTCTGCCTGAGAGTCTTGGCTTAACATCCTGATTCGAGTTTGTTTTACTATAACTTTTTTGTGACACCCTAGACTCGTTATTGAAAACTGACAGCAGGTCCTTTACAGACGGTGATGAGACAACAGTTGATGGTTTGGTTGAATCTTGTGGAGGCTCCGCATAGACTGTGGCAGCTCCCTTTTGCAAAGACAGTACTTTTGACCCTTGGACATCACTTCCGTTGACAGAGCTAACAAAAGCAACGGTTGCACCACTGTGTTTAGATGTGGAAGCAGACTGACCAGAATAAGAATTTATATCCTCAGTAACAGTAACCAAAGGCACGCTTCTTTTTTCTTTTACATTCACAGCTGAAGGCTGAGACGAAATACCAAGGACCTTTTCAAAAGCCGGAGATGTGTGACTGGCGCTAACATTTCTTTCAAAACGTAAAGAATGTGGCACACCGAGTGGTTGACTTTGTGTTCCACTTCTGTGTGAAATATCAGGTTTTGATGTTCTATCCTGTGTCACAGGAGGGTTAAATGACCTGACATGTGTCACGCCAGACTGTACCTTTTCAGGTGTCGCTGTGCTAGTTTGTGTTTCACTAGGTCGATATGTTCTATTTTGTGTAGCAACAACTTGTGTTGCACTAGTCTGTACTGATCTCATCTGTATCATATCGGCCTGTACTGTTTGAGGTAATGTCTTGCCAGATTGTGTCACGCTAGATTGTGTCCCACTAGCTTGTGTCACACTGGGCTGGACTGATCTGACCTGCGTTACTCCATGCTTTACTGTTTTATTATGAGCTGGAACCTGTATTATTGTACCCTGTGCAACATTTGGATGCACTCTCCAGTTTTGTCGTTCAAGTAGCATAGGTTGTGTACTGTTTGCCTGTAATTCTTGCGCTCGCGAGTCATTTGTTAAACGGCTTGTAGCAAGAACTCTACTTTGGTCAATACCTGAGTACGCTGACACTTTTGTGGATGATGCTACAGAAGAAAAGGATGACAGTGATGAAATGGATGAAGGTGAACTTAACGGAGAAACCTCAAGAACTGGAGAGATCTTCAAGGGACCTGGTTTTGTACCAACATTGGGTTTTGACTGCGGAACAGGTGATGAATGTAATTCTTCATAACCGTCCTCTTCGTCGCTGAGGCTGAGCTCAAAATTGTCAATATCAAATCTCTCTATCAACATTGGAGAATCTAACTCATTTTTACCACCAGTATTTCTATTCCACCGGTCTTTCTCATTAGATAGCTCATAATCTGACATGCCAACGTCTCGTGCTAAATGATCAAACACTCTTTCACCAACCAAATGTTTATTCTCAACGTCTAGTTGCTTCTTTGCATTGATCTCTTTACTCGGATTGAGTTTGTTTTCTGTCTCAAATAATGCCTTTATCCGAGCAACACGGGAAGAATTTGTGGAACCTCTTTTTGGAATTTCATTAATCGTTTTATTGTCATCTGTGTTATAATTGCTATCGTCAAGGTTTTCTTCTTCCTCGCGAAGTACCTCCAGCTTCCTTGGCCTAACATGTTGAAAATATGGATCGGATGGGCCGTTTTCTTCATATTTGTTACCATTTGATGAAGGTGCATTCATCTGGTAGTTTGTGGAATCACCACCATTAAAATGCCGTCTGTCCTGGGTTGCAGTAGGGTTGGAATGAAAACCATTAATCACACCATTATCATGAGGTGTCAGTTCTAGTGATGGTATATCAAGTAAATCACAGTTAATCTCCCACTGGGTGTCATTTGTTGTTTCATCATATTCGTCGAAAGAATCAAGATCATCTGTAACACTTCCATGTGATACAGAAGAAAACTCTCTAAAGTTATCAAGATTTTCCCTAGAATCGTTTGATCTTTTCTGCCGTATTTCGTTTGTGAGCTCATAAATTTGAGAATCCAGATCAAACAGTTCTTTGTGTTTCTCGGCAAGAAGTTGCTTCTGGGCCAGGAGCTGAACACTCTGTTGGTGATTAAGCTCGTTGCGAGTCTGAAAGTACATATAAGTTTAACATAATTAGTGCGTATTACAATAGCCAGAACTCTGCTCTCAACAATCGCATTGTTACAACGCTCAAATCATCTGAAAACTAAAACTTTAACCGAGACTTGTACAGACACGAGCAAAATTCCTATTGTTCATCAACTGAAAGGGAACGTAAGCTATGTCCAGAGTAGCCCATGGCGACAATGGGCAGTTTTACCTCGCCTGTGAAGCACCAAACGCTATGAAAGAGGAATTACCTTTTCTTGAAATTTCTCTTAGTCTATTACTTACAAGCTCATCACAATGATAAGCAACGTTGGAGTGAGGTTTGACATTCTGTGCGGTGAGCACCTTTTCAAGTAAACAAGACTGTCACCTCTGAACTCTGCGATAAATAACCGCAAAAAGCTACGATGATGTGGTGTCTTCACGACGCCGTTATCAAGAAACAAAACTAATCAAGTCAAGTCAACTTTGTTTTACCGGGTTAGCCCAATCAGCTGCGAGGATGGTATCGTATCCTGAGGGTCCCTGGGTTACTAAGATTTGCAAAATACAGTATATCGTTTGATAAAAATTCTAACTAAGACTCTTTACAATATTCATTAGAAATAAAACTATTATAAATACATGTACAACAAAAAGAAACAAGTTGTTTATAAGCCCTACCAGCAGTTCTTTTTCGAGTCGTCCGATTTCATTGCTCGCGCTTGCCTGTGAAGACTCACTTTGTGGTAAAGTAGATAAACCTTTCTTTCGATCTTCAAGCTGTTTCGTCAAACACTCAACTCTTGCAACAGCCATAGCAAGTTCTGACTGCTTGGATGCAAAAACAAGCCGGGCGTTTTCTAATTCCTCAGCTAAACAAATACAAATTATATACAAATTATGAGATTCAACGCTGCAAGCAACTGGGTGTGGAAAATGTTGCAGATGCATGCCCAAAGCTTTATATACGCGGGAGCAACTGTCAGCAAAACACGGGAGTGCCGAACACGACTTTGAAACAATGAAAAGGGAAGGCATAAGTCGTTTTGGTCAACTTGAGCCAAGTTTAGAAAAGTTATCAACTGAGTATGGCGAAAAAGATACGAATACTAAAGTCCAACGTGATGATATGTGTGCATTGCAATGCATGTGAGAATTGTCCTGTGACAAGCCAAGATGAAGCAAAGTTAAATCAATACCATCATATCTATTAAAGAGCCCACGGTGGATAATGAAGACCTGTAGGCCAGTGCAAGTGAGCAATGAAGAAATAAAGTGGATATTTGTAAACAAGAGAACAAACAAGAATGTGGCCATGTACTGTCTGGATGAAAGCAGCAAGTAAAGACCGTAGACGGAGGCTATCGTTGTTGCAACAAAACGGAGACAGCGATTCCTGACATATTCTGATTTCTAGCTGATAGAGATAAGGAACCAAGAACATGATGAAGAAGAAGGTACCAGGCTTACAATCTTGGTAAAAAACATTGAGACTCATTAAAACTGTATTGTTTATACATTTATATAATTATAGAGGCTCCATCTTTTCCCTTCCTTTTTTCCTCCCCATACAAAGTTGTCTTTGATCGACGCAAGGACAGAAAAACCCACTGTATTCATCATTGTGACGGGGAGAGTGAAGTCTCATTGTGAAAAGAAGTTTTGGAATGATTTCTGTAGTTTCTTATAAAAATGACAAAACGTAAATTAGTCTCAAAAAGTATAGTATTGTCCAAAATTGTAGAGTTTATGAACGAACATTGTGCACCATTGAAAGTGAAATTTGTAGTGGGCGAAATTGACATTTTAATAACTAAACATAACGGTTGAAGAGTACCGGTATAGTGCAAAAACAGTATTTAAAGCGGATAAAGCCAAATTATCCTTAAGGTTGGAAAATAGAGAGGAATACGTGTAATTTCTAGTGTCTTCATTTACAGTATCATTTAACACACACAAGGCAACACATACACCGGTACATGTATATCTAACTGGCAATAAGGTTCAAACTGACTCACCAAGAGAGATATTTTTAATGCTGTATTTATCTGCCTCCTTCTGGTCCTCTCGCAGCTTCTTGAGTCTCTGGTCCTGTATTTCGGCCTGCGCCTCAAGCTCCTGTAGATATTTACTTGGGGCATTTCCACTCCTTCTTTTTCTTTCTTCTTGTTTCAGTTTCTTTAACTGCTCATCCTTTGCTCTTAATTCCTTTTCTTTCAGTGCAATTTCCTGTTGCTGTCTTGCAGCCAGGGACCTTAGTTCATCTACAGTCATTCTATTCCCACCAAGAACCTGCACAACATAATTTAAACAGTATGAAATGAAAACAAAGACCTTTATTATTTACATGTTATAGTTACAGGTTTTTTCTAAGGCATGTTTAAGTAAAACATATATATTATTTAAGAATTAAACTTGTTTTGCTGGGAGAAAATTTATGACACCTCACCCTCCTCCATCACTGAAATTCCTGTACACAGGCTGCAGGAAAAGAACCGTAACTATATCACAGGGCACAAATTAAGGATTTTGTCCGGCCTACAAATTTTCTTTTTTGCCTTAGGAGATACAAATGTTTACAGTCTACAAGTTCTTTACTGAAACATGTTAACTATACTTAGTTTTGTCCCACTTTTCATTCTTTGTAACTTAGTTAATTCATACCAGTGCCAGTCTGCACCATTTGAATACTTTCTAATTTTCAAGTTTCTTGAGTTTACTCCAAAAATAATTCCATCCTATCATGATTAATTATGAATTAAGTTACTACATTATCACATTCGTGGCCAGCAAACTGTAACTGACAATGTTAAAATTAAATCAGCTGATCCCAGCAATATTAATGATATTAATTACAGCTCTTTGATATGGAAACCAGTTGACACTGCACAAAATATTATAATTATGTACAGTGTGTCAGTGAACTACCGCAGTCCAGGGGTGATCTTTTAAAACATTTTTTAGCCAACTGGACCAGTAATAGCAGACATTCAGTGATCTGCAGAGAATTTCACTAACCATGAACATATATATATATATTTTTTAAATAGCCATTTCCTTAATCTCAGATCTCATTTCCACTGTATTGGAGAGCTTCAATTGTGCCACTGTAGAAACCACAGCTGGCCAGATTATGAGAAGCTTCAGTTTACCATGGAAGAATTCAGTGGTCTGGGCACAGAAGACCACCAATAAAATTGAACACTGTACTAGTAGTCAGTCCAACAAATATTGACAGAGAACTAACTACTGGCACATGTCTCTTTCGAAAACTCTAAAGTTTCTTCCTGTCATGCACTTACCACTTCTGAACTGGGGGATACTTGTCTGAATCCATTCACACTTTTAACAACTGGCGCTAAAACATGAATAATAATTGAGATAAGAGATTTTGAGTGGAATGTGCCAAATGTGTTGTTATAAGTTATCATTCTTTTTATTCAGCTTTTTCCCTGGAGGGAGGGGGACACTGCTACAGGTTTTTCCCAATTATAACAGGTTCTTTGTAGGTGGGTGAAAAGGTGACAGTCCACAACACTGGCATGAGCCCACTGCTATCGATGAGTATGTAGATTCTTTTAAGTCCCCCGACAGACCGTTGAGAGACCAATGACTTAACGTCCCTGTCCATGGATGGTGTAACAAAAGAAGGCCACCAAAGTTCAAAATCATGCTGGTTTGTAATTAGTGTATAAAGTACTTGCCATACCATTCAGCTGATTGTCTGGCACTTGTTCCTTGTATCTGAGATGAAAACGGACTTCATCCAGATCCCCAGCCCAGTCCAACAAGGTGCACAGAAGGTTTTCATCATCACCAACAAGCCTCTCTGCAAAGAAACATGTAATTTACTGTAATACAGGTGTCAAGACCTACATGTATATGTGGCAATATGCAATGCACATGTGTGTACATACATACAGGTGGGTAACTGGCCATGGGGTGTTTACAGAAATTTTAGAAAAGGCTGTATGCCAGAACTTGCAATCGGAAAGGGTACATGTATTTATAATCCATGTGTTTTTCTTGAAAAATAGTCCTGCCAATGAAAAAATCTGACTTGTCACTGGACCATGTGACCTTACACCTGCTACTCACCCCAGGCTCCCTTTGGTATGTGAGAAAAACATTTTCTGCTTCATTTGTACTTCAGTCAATGGAAAATAACACTTTAATTGCGAAAATGCAGCATGAGACAAACTTACTTGGGCAGCACTTCACGAGTGAGAAATCACATGTTAAATAGGAAATGGTCCATGCTTAGCGTGCGTCTATTAAGTTATGGTTGCATGCAGAAAATTAGGAGAGCAGGAGAGAAGCATTAGATAGGCACGAGGTGAAGCTGAGTGCTTCTATATATATATATATATATAGCTTCTCAAGTGCTCTCCCAACTTCCCAAGTGCATCCACAACTCGATAGATGCACAGCTAGAGTATGGACCATTTTTTTAAAATATTGCCTACTAGTATGCTGCCACTTTAAGCAGTATTATAAGTAAAAATACAAAGTTATGTAAGCTGATAACGTGCAACTAAATTCTCCTTTTAAACTGTTCTGAGCCTTTTTATTGGTTGAATCAATGACCGCACAGGCATGCATCTATGGAGTTATAGATGCTCGCTCGCGCCAAACAAAAAGTGCATGAAAAATTGCCAGCTATGTTCTAATTAAATTTAATAATAGATAGGAGATTTTAAGACTGAATATTAACGAGACATTGTAAATTACTCCAAAAAGTCCCTTGGGGAAAGTGATAAGTATGTATTGTAATGTATTGTATATATCAAGATATGTTGCAACTTGATAGGATTTGAAATTAAAAATTCTAAATTTTATAAAAGAGATTGTAGTATTACTTAATACACCTTACCACACCCTTGCCAAACTTCAACTAGAAAGCAGTGCTCCCCATGAACATGTCGCTGTAATCTGTTGACCACATCTTTGCCTTTGGTTGTGGGAGTAACAAGAAACTCTGATAAGAGTTCATTGTTTTCCTTATAGATCTTTAACCTCACCTGGAAAAAGGCAATAATTTATTATAGAACTTTATTTAATAACTTGTAAAATTATATTTATAGAGATAGAAAAGCTTCAAAAACACTAGACTAAGTTAAAGTTAGTAACAGCATTGCAGTTTCATGTTTGGCATGTTCATCAGACTAAAACTTTTACAATGTTATAACTTTTAAATATACTATAATGGTTACAACAACCAGCAGAATTTACCCTCAAAATATTCTGGAGGACAAGATTTATGTTACAAAGTCATCCATACAGTACACATGTCTACACAAAGTTTGAGTTTTACTTAGCCATATCTTTACTTCTTTGTAAGACACCATGCCACTTGAGCTGAAACTGGGACTTTTGTTCTAGTTTATGGTGGCTGAGACAGTCTTCGACAGCTTCAGCAAAATTAAATTTAAGATGTACTTTGTCAGAAGTTAACAGTGTCTGTTTTTATTCAAGCAGAATATCAAAAATTAATATTCCAACTTCTATCAAATTTCTATCAAAGTTTAACGAAAGCTCTTAAACTTTGTAGTAAACTCTATCAACATGTGCAGTTAACAGTGTCTATGTTTTTTTATTCAAGCAGAATATCAAAATTTTATATTCTAATTTTAATCAAATTTCTATCAAATTGTAACAGAAGTTCTTAAACTGTACTTTATCAACAGTCAACAGTTTCTGTTTTTTATTCATCAAGCAGAATATCAAAATTTAAGTAACAGTTCACTTAAAACTGGGCATTCCCAACCTTCTATAACTGTTCTGCAGCATTTCCTTTATCCCCACATTAGTCAGAATGTTTTGATTTTCATACTGAGAATATATCAACCTACACACATGTAACAAACATGATTTTGAAATAAAATGTAAAAAAACTTTATCTCAAGGCGACATTTCTTTTGTGCTACAAGATTTCATCCAATTGTGAGACTACAAAACAAAAGCCAAGAAAAAAATTTGAATATTCCAGAATTGATGTGTTCCCCAAATACAATTTCTGTTGCGTTATAAAAAATCTCAAAAGAGGTTTTACTACAAAAGAATGAACTAGTGAACTAGAATTAATAAATGTGCTAGTTTGTTTTAGCTAATGAGGTGAACAGTATAAACAATTATTCAATTAGCACCTTTCTGCATCCCATAGTTCTTACTAGGACCAATATTTAATATTCCAATTTCTATCAAACTTCTACTGAAATCCTTAAACTGGACTGTAAGCATTTACAATCATCTCATGAACTTGATACGTGTGGAAGGAAGAAACATCTGGAAAAATTCTTCAGTCATTTTCAACTCGTTTTAAAATATAAACACAAATTTACATGTCAAGTTTAATGACTTCAATTAAAAAAATCCTACTGCAGCAAACTGAGCCATGTACTGTCTAACTTAGGGCGCAGTTGAGCAACACAAGTTTTCGAGTACTTTTGATTTCATTTTTTCTATTTTCAACGGTTACTACTAAGGGATTGATTAGTGAAAATCAGAACAATGCATTTACAGACGTGCCGTCATAAGTGTAAACCCCACAGATCCAACTGTTTTCAAGCACCACTCAACCAGAGAAATGTACTGTACAGTTTAAAATATAACACGGCGAAGTCACTACAAATATATCGTACATTTAAAACTAAATATTATAAAACTACGATAACCATTTCATGTTAATACTTAAGTAATCAAATAAATGCAAGAAACTATCTATTGTGTCCGTGAATTATAGTTCACAAACAAAAAAACGAAATACAAAAATCGCTAACTTGTGCTGTGTGGATAACAATTAGTTAGGAACGGATGTACATTTACGGAAGATACGGAACTAATGCGGATATTGACAAATCGATCAAGCCTGAAAACACAGCAGGAAAACCGTTGAAATAAATTCTATCTTTAGACTGCCGTCGATGCGTAACCAAGGCATCCAAGACAAAGAAAATATACTTCTTCTCCAATGACCCAGAACAAGATACTAATTGAGCGAGAAATGAAGACTAATCTTACAAATGAACTATTTTGGTATCCTCGTTTTGTTAAATAGTTTGGATTTCTAAGTAAACTAGTGGAGCAGGTGGGAAAATATGAATCTCTCTCTTAGAACAACCTACTCGATTCTAGAGAGCAAGTCTGGCAAACAAAATATCGACTCATAAATCTACTCACCCTTCCATCGCCTGCTGCCATATTGTTTACCATCCAGCATGCTTTTCGCACAATGTCAAAACTCTTGCCAAAACTTTGCGAGGGGGGAGGAGAGGTGCTATTTGTAGCGTTAGTGCAAGTTATCTTTTATCCCTATTTCTGACTTTAAATGCGGCTAGAAATAGTGATCCAGTTCTAAAATCCTTGAATAATTGCTCATCAAAATTGTTTTCTTCTACCCTTGGTTTCAAGAGGAAGTTTAAGATGTCAAACAAATCCCTAGTCCACCCCACATAGTTAAATACTGAGAAGCGAAGCGCGGGTAAGTCCAAAAAAATGGCGACGCGCATGTAGTGGTCTCACTGGTCTGATTGAAAATGGGTTTTGAAAGAGTTATTGCGCTGGTAGACATGGACTGTTTCTATGTCCAAGTAGAACAACGACGAAATCCTGAATTAAAAGGAAAACCTTGCGCTGTGGTGCAGTATAATTCATGGAAAGGTGGCGGGTAAGTTATCTGTTTGACTGTTTGTCATCTGCTTGTTATGTCATTTGCGAGTTCACTACCAGAGTTCCCAGCATCAACAGTCTCATCTTGATGTGTGCAGTGGCTCTTATAGAGTAAAGCCTTGGCCAAGCGTAGATGTAAGTCCACGCAAATCACTGCACTATTTAAACTTGCGTTTCGTTTGGCCACTGGTCAACTTGCATGGACTTGCACTGGCTTGCGTTGACTTGCATCGACTTTGAGCTTTGAGCGGCGCAAGTCAGTGCAAGCTCTTTATCAGTGGCCAAACGAAGCGCAAGTTTGAATCTCAAAACTTGCACTGACTTGTATCGGCATGTTCGGCAAGGGGCCAATATTTGTTTGAGTCCAATACTTTATTTGTAAACGTGTTAAAAAATAAAGTTATTTTCACTCAGAACTAAGAATGGCAGTGTCAGTGAAGTAAATGCAGTGTAGTGAGTCGTTGGAAAGATAGATAATGGATGCTTTGATAGGGCTTTTCAGGTACTATTTTAAACAACTCAGTAAAATCCACATTACAATTTACTGTGGTTGGGTAAAGAAACAAAATTAAATTTGCCTACTATCACCCTTAAAATTTTAAATCCCAAGAGTCAGAAAAAAAGAATGCTCTAGATTCCCTCTCAATGACTCCCTGATATCCACATCAAAATCACCCAGAAAGTCAGTAAAAAGTATGCTTTAGATTTTGCTCTTAGCCTCTAGATTCCCTCTCAATGACTCCTTGATATAAAATTCCAGGTTCAAATGTTAATCAGATATGGGTTCACATTATCAAATCAGAATAGGCAATGGAAAGAATGTGATATAACTATTACATGGCCCATGCAATCAGGGGTTTTAAAATGATGAACTAGTAGAAGTTGGAATTAGCAGAGAAAGAGTTGGTCAGGAAGTTTATCAAGGTTAAAGACACATATATTATAAAATTAATTACTTAAAGAAACAGCTGGCATGAAAGTACGCATCGGAAATAAGACTAGTAAATGTTGCCTGTCATGTATGATGCCCTGTTTTGAAAACCCTGGCAATTATTGGAACTGTTCATTTCCTGCAAAATAGTTCACAGGTAGCCCAAGTTTAGGGTCAATTTGATATTTAGTCTGGTAATGTGACATGAGTGATTGAGTTGATTTTATCAGACTTGGTACATATGTATGGCAGTAAACGTTGTTTTCCTGAAGTCATAAATGTTTGAGGCAAATGGCACAAAAAAAGCTTCCTTACCCCAGTTGTTGTTTCTTGTGTCTTCTCTGTTGGAGCCGTTAAAGGTGATTTGGAGGCAATTTTTATTTCAAGAGTTTGAAATCATCCCCAAGTTGCCTTTAATGGTGCCAAAATGTACAGGGATATAGTAATGTGGGATTAGCAGCCTTCATTTTAAAGTTGTCATAAAGTGCAGCTTCATTTTTGTGATTTAACACAAACCTTTCTTGTAATGTCATTTTGTAAAAAAGTGCAGAAATGTTTTAGGTTTTGGCTTGTTTTTCGATTTTTTTTTATTCCCAAATTGAACTGTTAAAACCGCATAGTTCTGAGATAAAGTTTTTCAGTCAGCAGTTTTATGTTCTGGCTGTCATGAATATTAGTGGTACATGCAAAATAGAGGGCCCTTTCAATTTATTCAGCTAACTGGAACTTTGCGTAACAGCAATGATATAGATTAGTCTGAATACTTTATATGAGCAGAATCATTGCTGTTGGCTATGAAGCTCGCCATTGTGGTGTAACAAGAAATATGAGGGGAGATGAAGCGAAGATGAAATGCCCAGACATCCATCTAGTACAGGTGCCAGTCCTGCGGGGAAAGGCCAACCTAACCCATTATCGTCAGGCAGGGGCTGAAGTCATAGAAGTGCTCTCAAAGTTTTCAGATTGCTGTGAAAGAGCCAGTGTTGATGAGGCCTACATTGATCTTACAGAGATAGTTAAAAAGTAGGTCCAGCAAATAAAATAGTTTTTATAATACTTCATTATATGGCAACAATACTTTGTACATTCTGATTGGTTCTTGAGCTGTTCGGATCCATCCCCTTTTATGACCAGGTTATTGTTAATAACCTACATATACACATGGCCCATTAAATGTCAAGGAATTATGTTTTCTAATGAGTGCAAATGTTAATTGGGATTTCCATATAAGGTTTCTTGTTTAGATTTCTTCCTAGGTCTTACTTAGCATTGTACTGACTATAAATGGGTGACTGCAGAAATGACATTTCAGTGGATTGTTTTTGTAGAAAAATGGTCACAATGACAAAAGAGGAAATTGCTGCAAAATCTGTGTCGTGTTCCTATGTGGAGGGCCACACCCTTGTATCACAAGGAGAAAGGGATGGTAAACCTGAGGAAACTGTCGATCATCATCAGTGGCTGGCTGCTCTGGATGATGAAGACACCTTGATGTTGGCTGTCGGCTCACTGATTGTTGCTGAAATGAGAGCAACAGTGTTAAAAGACACAACTTTCACATGTTCAGCAGGAATTGCACACAATAAGGTACTAGCTGTCATCTTGAAAGTGAATCAGAAATCCATCTCTTTAACCCTTTTAGCCCCAAACATGATTTAAGATGTGTTACTAAATTCTCCTAAAAGGTATCCATGCTTTTTTAAAACAGTTTGGGGAGAATTTTGCTTTTTGTATTAGATGGATGTATGATCTGCAGTTCATAGAGTTTGTCCATGCAGCCAGTCCTCACAGTTCATCATTAATGTTAGGTAACGTATTACCTATTGTAAAAGAAACAAATAATCTTGGGGGGGGGGTATGAGCCAGGGTTAGTAAGCTGAAAGATTATTCATATTGTAGTATCAGCAATCAACAAACAGTAAAAATCTTTCACTAAAAATGAGTAACATTGCAGATGCTTGCCAAGCTGTGTGCTGGACTTCACAAGCCCAACAAACAAACCATCCTCCCAGCCGACAGTGTTCAAGAGTTATTCAAGACGGTCAAACTCAGCAAAGTGTAAGTGAATCTTTCAAATTCCATTCATGTGATTGTGCACACTTACGGCTAGTATTTTCTAGTTGGAATGAGCCATTTTGAACTTACAGTTTTGTATCCAATTGTGGAGTATAGTAGAAAATAATTATTATCAAGTTGTTATTGAGTGAGGCACAATTTATTATTGATTCATTGGGAAACAGAACAAGACAGCTCAAAGTAATGTTTTTATATTTTTTGCAGTCGCAATCTTGGAGGTAAGTTTGGTGCAGAAATTTGTGGAAGCCTTGGAATACAGTTTATGGGTGAGCTGGCCAAGTTTTCGCTGAATGAGTTGAAAGCCAGATTTGGAGATAAAGGAGGGTAAGTATTTTTGAGTTTTTAAACAGTCTTTAAACTTTCAAGATTACAATTGCAAAGATCAGTGCAAAAATGGCCTAACAATGATTTCAGGTGATTTCTCAAATACTGCCTACTAGACATTTCTAGTTCTGGCACACTATCAGCCTGACCTTTACTTATATTACCATGTAAATCATACATTACAAAAACTGTGTAAAAGCTTCACAGATCAACCCTAAAATAAATGCCACCAAGACATTAACTTGTAAATAACATCCGTAACATTTTGTCAGAATTTTTGACAAGCATCCCAAACAATCAACCAACCAACCATCCTCATAAATGAAACAGGTTCTTACTGTAGAGATCAATTTAATAAAACTCTTCTAACAAGAGGCTTTACAAAAAGCCTAACTCGGGCCAAGCCGTGTTCTTTTAAGCAACTAGTTTAAAATAGACTGAGACAGCATATGCCTCCATTTCACTTGTTCACTACAATTCGTACAGTATTTTGAAAGCATACATGAAATACAGGATGAGAATAACGGATGTTGGTTTTAAAAGAAAATGGCGGGCAAATTGTTTATATCTGATTTAAGCTATAACTCTGTGTTTTCTGCCAATATGATAATATTCTGTTTTGACATGAAAAGAGACAAAAAGAAAAAAAATTTCAGCGAGGGAAAAAAAAGTTCAATACGCATCCACCAGGAATTGAACCTGTGCCATGTTGAATCCAAGTTCGATCAGGTTATTAGTCCGATGCACTAACCACTGCTCCACCACGCAAGCTAACGCATGCGCAGGACAATCGCGACACGAAGAAGAGAAAAAAAAAACGGAGCTGAAACCTCAACTCGGCACCTCCGGCCCGAGTTAAAAGGCAAGTTACTCTGCCAACTGATACTTATAATTATCTCAATTTCGCTCTGGGGCTTAACATGATAGATGGTACTAAATGTCAAATAAAGGGTCTGTTGCATTCATTGGGCCTACATACCGGTAAACTAATTGACTAGAGCAGGGTCTTTGCAGGGTGTTTGCCAAGACTGATCATTATTCATGTAATAAGCATTTTCTGTATTGGTATACAA
>JAOBYE010303206.1:2139-15577 GCA_025403585.1 Parazoanthus swiftii | reverse complement strand
GTGTTACACGTTTGAATTGTTGAGCTACGACCGAATTTTACTGCAAGTTGCGCCCAACAAAATGTGGCTGAGGCGAGCACAAGGCGAATCCGTCTAAAGATACATTTACAAGTTAGTAAACAAGAAAATACGCGCAAATTTCTTACACAAAATATGATATAATAAAATCAAATTTAAAATGGGCATATATTTTTGTTAGAACAGAGACGAACTTCCAAAATTGTTGCCTTTTTACCAAGCCACATATGCCATACAGGCAACCATATTCGGCTAAACAAATGCTACATAAAACAAATAAGTATTAAAAAAAACTAGAAGAAAAACTAAGCTTTACTTTTTAACTTGTGAAGTACAATAAAAATATCAAATAGCATGTTCCAAAAAGATTACTTAAATAGGCTGTGTGCATCAAACAGCGAGGAAATGTCAATTAGCCATTTTCTCAATCACGCGCAGAGCAAAGTAACGGTTTTGCTGGTGGTCACAACCCCTGTTTACATCATTCTGTGACATATCTAAGGTTTTATCTTTTACCTTCTTTCGAAAACAATCATTCTTGTTTCTTTTTTAACACCATATGCCATGTTTCCAAAACGTGTAGCCCGCCAACTGGAGCACTAAACTTGCTCTGGGCATGATTGAGAAAGCGGCTTATAAAAATAGATTCGACGGCCAAATAAGTAAAAAAAAAGATAAAAAAACAAGACTCACTAAAGTAAGAATTAAGGTTTGAAACATATTATGGACAAATAGCGGGATATAAATGCATTAATACAGCACATGCATGCCGGCAATGTCTCAAACGAACCTTTTTCATCAGAAATTGAAAACAGTTTCAGGCTTCGTGTGTTTTGGTCGACGCAACAGTTGCGTTTCATTATAGATTTAGGTATGATTTTTATATCCTCTAAAATCCTTTAATAGTTTACAAAAAAACAGTCGCATGTTGTTATAAATCTAACTCTTGTCTTGTCTCTGCCTCCTGTTATAATTTTTATCATGATTCACTACGGGTTAATCCTTATCTGTTGGCAAGTTATCCTTTGAAATAATGCCTGTTCGTAACGAAAGCGTTCTAAACATGAACTAGTCACCGGTATTGTCTCCGTCTGTTTGTCTGCAATGCTAGATAACCTGAAGGTAAGAATTGCCAGCGCCGTCAGTAGTTACATGTAAATGAAACATTATAATTTGCAAATCAAAACACTTCAGAGCCAAGAAGAAGTTCACTTTTAACTTTTATTCAAATAGTTTTATTACTGAAGGCCGCGAAATGCATTTTAGATGATTTGGAAATTAACCGAAAAAACGGTCGATAAACAGCTGACTTTGACGATTTCGAGATCATTCGCTTTAATTATCAATATCTTTTATAATTTTGCGTTTTGAAACAAAAGAAGTCGGTTTTGGTAGTTCTCAATAGATGTCTGACTAACCCACAAAAAATTAGCGAAATCTAGATTTGACGCGAAAACGGGTAGCCGTACTCACGTTGCAACATAACAATATGAACACGGCCACATCATTTGATAACGTGATTACAAAAACATATCTGACAACAGCACAGAAAGCGACATGGTGGTAGGGTAAAAAAGAACTGCAGCTGTATGATATCTCTTTAAAATGAAAAGTAGAAGAAACGTGAGACTTAAAGAAATGTATGGGCCAGGGAAAGGATAACAAGAAGTCAAAAAATTTCATCAACTCGCCAGAGCACTGGCAATGTTGCGACTATTGCCCACATGAAGAAACTGATATGTGCGTGTTGCAGAAACATGATCGGATTTTCCTTCAGTCTGCTATATTGCATCTAATGTTGCGTACAATGAAGGTGGTCAACTGCCCGATGCAAACAGTAAGTTGCATTCAATGTTTTCTGCCTAACAATTCACTTGACTGTGCCTAAAAATCATTGATATATCGACATCTTCCTTAATACAAAGCTATCATCATACATGCACACTTTGACAAAAGAAACAAGCAAATCGCGCGTGCAAGATATGTAACCAAACCACAATATGTATTTTCATTAGAACAAAAGAAAATTTATCAAATTTATCTTTTTTATGCAGCCACATAAGTGACAATACATTGCACACCGTTCAGGCCAAAAACTCTAAATGTCTTAATCCGAACTTGTAAACTTAGAAAAAAACCTAAACTAAAAGTAAATGTTTACTTTCTAAGTTGCGCATTGTAAAAAATATCAATGGTCGTCATTAATCGTCGGTAGTCGTAAACAATCGTCGGAGATAATTGTCAGTAGTCGTTAGTGAACAATCTTAATTGGGTTATTAAAAACTGTTGTGTCATGAGTGACTCCGTTATATAAGTCTTTCATTTTCTTGTTACTCTCGAACAAGAATAACCATGGCTTTTCGTGGGAAACAATTTCAAGAGATTTTGAAAGAATTTTATATTTGGATCATGGTATTTGGCATAATTCTGCCAGATCTTGGCATTACAAACGCAAGTAAGTTGTTTATTTTCCAAAAACAACTTGTTTTTTTTACGCAATGTTTGCTGCACCATTAGCAAATCTTTAACTGGCGGGAAATATGTGTTTAGGTTTTCTTTTTGTGGTTAGTTACTAGATATCTTGTTATCTTTTTAGTTCACTCTGCGGTAATGTTTTTGTGCGTTATTCACGTGTGTTGTGTTTGAAACTGTCGCTTAGCCATTTGAATCCCGCACGTATTTGGTGTAATTCCTTTTGACCTTATAGCTTTTCCCCATTTTTTTTTATAAAGCGCGCAAATCATAATTTGAAGGGAACAATCAGAAAACAAAAACTCTTATCTTCGTGGTGTGGGTAGGTATTAGCGGATTGTGCTGGCATAATTTTTGGAATAACTGGAGCAAAAAAGCACAATTGTTTAAACCAGCACTGCCACGGCATAAATAGCATTCTTTAGCACTTTTTGGAGCATAATTTCATAAAATTTAGTAAATATGGTGCATTATCTACAGAAATAAATTAACTTAAAAATGCGTGTTTTAGCTACACTAATAATATAATTGACTTTGTTCTGACATCCTCGTTTAAGCTGGGCCTCTTTTCACGACTTCTGCGCGCGCGGTTTACCTTATGGAGGTGTCTAGTTTCACGTCTGCTTCGAGGTGCGGCTAATTTGGACAGCTGAGGGCCGAGAAAAACTGTCACAAGAAACAAATGATTTACAAAAGGAACTTATTTGAAAAACGTCATATTTTGATGTCGTTACGTGCCTACATATGTGTATTTGTGGGCATAAATTTCGGAAACAAGAAGCAAATTTGAGAATCAGTCTGGCATGATTTTGGCATAACTTAGTGAAATTTCGAGCAATGCTAGTAGCATAATATGCCACAATAGGAGCACAATCCGCCAATGCCTAGGTGTGGGAAATATGGGTGAATCACCATCCGTAAGATTATTAGTCGCTGGCATGCAGTTATTGGTAAGCGCCCAACTGTAGCAGTTATCGACAGTAGTCGTTAGTCGCTAATTCATAAATCAACCTCAGTAGTCGTATGCAAACAGAAGTAATCGTTAGTATCCGTCAAACATTGTTAGTTTTCGCCATCGAACGTCAAAATATCAGTCGTCAGTAGTTGGAAGTAATCGGTTAAGTGTTCGTCGGTAATTGCAACTGGCCGTCGACAATCTAACTTAGTCGTTGGCAATCGCCAACAACCGACAACACAGTCATTATAGCTGCCAACGGTCGTCAACAGCGTCAGCTAGCGCAGTTATTTGTAGGATTTGGTTAGTAACGGTAAGCTTTAGTATTCGTCGTTGATTGATCTTAAGCCTGCTACGTTATAACTTACTCGTGTAACTGTGGTGTTTGTTTCTTGAACAGAGGTTTCATGGGTTTTCCTGGGAAATCCAAGCATAGATTTCTTTCTTTTGATAGAAATATATGGTTGGGTAGCCTTGTTTGGCCCGATTCTGCCTGATTTTGGCTAAACGAACGCAAGTCAGTAATTTACATGTGAATATATTTCTGAGCTGTATTTAGTACAAGTTCGTCAACGCGTGCTGGCTTGAGTTTTCTACTTACATTTGCTAAAACTAAAATATTAATCTTAACCGCAAGGGAACAAGTGGAAAAGAACAAAAACAATAGAATTTTCTTATACTACGTGGTTGCAATAAATGGAGTCTTTAACAACACTTTATTTGAGCACACAAGTTGTGATTTAAAAGAAATGCGACTGAGGGAGTTTACAATTTAACTATAAAAAATCCACTGAACTTTTGGTAACATGTGGATAAACCATATACCTACTTTTCATCGGATCAATTATCAGAAACGGTAAAAAACAAAATCAATGAGAGACAGCCTTATCTTTTTCGAGGCAACCGAATGTTGCATTATCGTGAGCAGGCCCGTAGGCAGGAATTTTGTTGGGGGGGGGGGGGTTCAAATTTCGTAAACATGGACTCTTAAAAGCCAAATTAATGGAACAAGCACACTTATGGCCGTTTTTTGGTCGTTTTGATTTGCGGTAGCAACAACTGTTACGATATACCTATTCGGGCTTCTTCATCGTCTTATTAAACCTCCCAATGCGAACCTTTTTGGGTCCGTGATGGGGGTTCCTACGCACCCGCGCACCCCGGTGGGCCTGATCGTGAGCAGCATTTCAATAGCTGTTTAGTGTCCTGCTTTAGGCAAAGTCGTTCATGCGCGAGCATTCCGTGAAAATCAAATTAGCTCACCCCATCAACTGAGTATATCGTAACGTTAATATTGTTATAACAATATTGTTATAACAATATTAAAATATTTCGAATTTTTTTTTTAAGAACTCGCTCATTACCAATTTTCATAAATACAAGTCTTGGAAATTAATCCAGTAATGATGAACAAGTGATTCGCGAGAAACAACTACCTTACACTACCTTACTCTTATTTGAGCCATCTGTGCCTTTTCGGCTGAGGACAGATTTTTGAAGAGGCTTTTCATGTTTAACCGAAGAACTACTGCAGAAGAAAACATTTTAAACCACAAAAACATCTTTGATAAATCAGTTCTGCCAGTTTTCAGTGTGTCTTAAGCTTTAACCTGTGTATTGCTTTGTGATCCGGCCGAAACATATGAATAGAAATGATGCGTAACAGGCCAATTTACTACAACAAAACTTTTTCCAAGGTTCGTCTTGTCAAACTGGCAAATCCGAGCTTCGGTGTTTTCTTATCTTGTCGTGTCTTGCCTCGTTTTGTCTCGTCTCGTGAACTCGTCTCATGTCCTCTCGCCTGATCTTCCCTCGTCTCGTCTCCACTCGTTTGTCTTGTCCCGTCTCTTCTCATCCCCTCTCGTCTTGTCTTCTCTCCTCTGGTCTCGTCTTGTTTTGTCTCGTCTCGTTAACTCCTCTCGTGTCCACTCGCCTTTTTTCTCTCGTCTCGTCTCCACTTATTTTACTTTATTTTATCTTGTCTCGTCTCTTCTCTTGTCTTCTCTCCTCTGGTCTCGTCTTGTCTTGTTTTGTCTCGTCTCGTCTCGTCTTGTCTCGTCTCGTGAAATCGTCTTGTGTCTTCTTGCCAGATCTTCTCTCGTTTCGTCTCCACTCAACTTGTCTCTTCTCGTCACTTCTCATCTCCTCTCGTCTTGTCTTCTCTCCTCTGTTTCAGCTTGCCTCTTACCGTCTACTTTCGTCTCCTCTCTTGTTTTGTCTCCTCTCGTTTCGCCTTGTTTTCTCTCGTACCCTCTCGTCTGACCACGTCCTATACCGTCTTATCTCGTTTCCTCTAGTCTCTTTTCATAGTCTCGTCTCTTGTCATAATTTTGCCTCGTATTGTTTTGTTTCGTTGTATCTGTTTACCGTCGTGTCTTGTTTTTGCCCTGTGTTATATAGTTAACGACAACTTGTTTATCTAATCCATGTCACTGTGATATTACTGCCAGACTATAACTGCTACTATTAGTGAAAACTAAGTGCAGGTTAATTGTATTTCTTGCTTGTATCATCTTTCAGAGTCAATTGAACCAGAGCCAACCCGCCACCAAGTACATCATGATTACATAATGGTGTCAGAACAGCAGATGATGATCGGTATCGAAGTGATTGCGGTCATACTTGTATGTTTGGTTATCGCTTCAATTCTCTTTTGCTTGATGACAAGGTAGGGTGAAAAAACTATTTATACTGAACACCCAAACGGTCATACTTACATGTTTGATTATCGCTGCAATTTTTTATTGCTTGGTGACCAGGTAAAGTGAAAAAATGTAACAAAACTAAAAACCAAAACAAAGATACCGGTAACTCACTAGCAAAAGAAGTAAAACTCTGCCATACTTTGCTTCGAAATGCGCTCCGATGGAACATTTTTAATTCTAAAAGAATGATTTAAAAGCAGTTTAGTTAAAATTACTTAAACTCAGTCTGAGCGTTGCCAAATCTTATACCATTTTTTGAATGAATCAGAGTTAAAGCTTATCATTTTTGGACAAAAGAAATTGTCATTAAAACTTTAGCCGAGCTAAAGTTTGTTTTCATACTTTTCCTAAAATATCCACCGATACGTTCTCCGAAACGGTGAAATAAAGTGTGATATTCTGAAAAAAAAAGTTTTAAAAAACTTACTTTTTAACTCAAAGAAACTATGATAAAAAATAATGTACTGTCCGGTGGCGCCCAATACTAATGGCATACACTTTATTTCGTACTGAAAGGAAGAATCAATTACTTTTGCTTTTGCATCATTTCCATTTCTAGAAACAAGCGTCATGAATTACTCAAGGAAGTAGTTGTCATTGAAGATAAACGAAGATCATGGCCGTACTCCAGTTCCACAACAGAGTCTTACAATATTGGCCAGCCGAACCCTTCGCAAACGACTTACTTTCGTACCTTTCACCCCGTCCTGTGGGAGGTGCCAAAGACCGTCAGTTACGACGACTACATAAAGGTCAGAGAGCTTTTAATTACTTCTCGGCTTAAACTGCAACTAACCCCTATTTCAATTTTAAATTTTAAAATATGTGGTAAGTTTGAGGGACTTCTGCTGAGAAACTCTTGCTCAAGACCGAGAGCTTGGAAAAAAGTGTTCTGCTGAAAGCGACGTTACATCATCCCCCCGAACTGTGCAACAGAAGACGATTCGCAGTCACTTGCTTCTGGTTCATTGGGGGACATAATTTTATACTTTACCAGTATGATTTTAGCAGTAAGACACAACTGCATAAGAAATTTTCCAGTGCTAAAGTTCGTTTGCAATTCGGTGAATTGCATCCTGATTCATCCGTCCGCCCCACGCTATTTTTAAACGCAAATTTAAAACTGAATATTCAACCGATTTCAAGGTTCAGATCCGATGTCCGGCGTTCTTTGTGCGTTATGACTTGGTTTCACCATTTCAAAAAGTAAAACAACTCGCTGTAGACCTACCTGAAACGTCCAAATTCTGATTATATGTGACAAATCAGCCCGACCCGATGAGGGGGGAGGGGGAGGGGGATTCAACAGTCTTCACTGCAAGGTCGATATCTTAGCCGCCATTTTGATTTTGTCTTTAAAAAAATGAACATTTCGAACAAAATTGTAGCAAATAAAGGTTATTGAATTTGGTAAAGCGCGAGTTTACAGCCTTGAATAATAAGCATAAAACGGTGAAGGATCGAAAAATTTAGAACAGTTTTTGTAAAACTGTTTGGTATTTTGATTTAATTTGATTTTACTTTAATCTCTACAGCTAATCAGTATACATAAATTTTATAAGTGATGAAATCGATCATATTACGTCAAACAATTTGTTTATAATTGGACTATAGGTACATTGTACAACTGATAAAATAAACTGTAAATTTCATTTTCAATGCTTTAAAGCTTTAATTTTTCCTTAGAAAAACCCTGAGGGATCAATTGGCCGTTTAGAACTGTTAAGAACGACCACTATCCTCGCTAGCCTGCGATGAAACTTGATTTTAAGATGACAATCTTGTACTGAAAGTTTTACACTGCACCGAATTTAGAGGCACTGGCAAGGGATCTGCATATTGGGGTTTCATTTTGATTTTAACTAAAATTTAAACGAATGAGAGTGAAAAATATTTCGCAACCGTAAAAAGGAATCACGCTTGATTTTGTATTGAAGTAAGTTTTAGTTCTTTTATTTTCATACTTTTCACAAATTGCAAACTTTAAGGGTGCTGCCGCCTAACTGAACTATTTTCGTAAAGTTTCTTCAAGTCCATCAACAGTCATCTCATCTCGGTAATATTTAGTGAAGCGAGGTTATTTGTCCTCTTTTAGGAGAAGGAACGGGAAAGACGACGTGTTAAAAACATTGCAACAATTCGATCTTCGGGACGGAAACTGTCTCTGAGCGAAGCCATTTCATCGGCTCGGGAGGTAATTACAGAAGATGGCAACGACATCAAGCTCAGGCGAGAACGGGGTGAAAAGTTGAGAATCATTCTCGAAATTTCACACGGGCGACGACAGTCTTTCCAAGAGGAGCTTTCATCTGCCAAGTCGATAATTATGGACACCGAGGAAAGAAAAAAGAACAAAAAAGTTCGGAAAGAAAAGAAGAAGGTGATCCAGCAACACTCCAGCGGATCATTTAGTGAGGACATTTCCTTTGCTCAAGGTGTCGTCCTGTCAAGCAAGAAAGACCGCAAAGCTAACAAAAAACGGCGCGAAAGAACAAGAGTCATCAAGGAGGCAACTCGGGAGAGAAGGAACTCGCTGATAGACCAGCTGTCGTTTGCTAAGAGTGTCATCCTGCAACCTCAGGGCGATACAAAGCAAGAACGAAAACGAAATGAGAAAATACGAGTGATTCATTCTTCTCCCATTAACAGCTCTTTAGAAGCAAACATCAATCTGGCAAAGGACGTCATTCTGTCAAACGCAGAGGAGAAGCGTAGAGAACGCAAAAGACAGGAGAGGTTGAAAGTTCTTTGCTCCGTATCCGGTGGACGCCGTTATTCTCTCGTCGATGACCTAAACTTTGCCCGTGACGTGATTATGAAGAGTGACGATGAAGCCAAGAAAGAACAGCTCCGCGGAGAGAAACTGAAGGTCATTCACTCCGGAGCACGAAGGGGATCCCTGGTGGAACAACTTGAATTTGCAAAAAGTACTATTCTTCCAAGCATGGAACGGAACAAGAAAGACCAACATGCTCACGCAAAACGCCAGGTTTGTCGTTCATTGATACACGTAAATGCGTTTGTTTAAAAAATAACTATTGCTTTATGAGAAACTCTCTACAAATAGCTTAAACTTAGGCCAGCCGAGGAAAACCTACCAAAAGTTGAGAACGTACATGTTAAGATAAAAGATTAAGAGAAGATATATCTCTACTTAGTCTGCCCAGTTTCTTAAAAATGCCAATCTGGCCAAATTGATTGGTCTAGCATGAAATCTTTGACTTAGCTCCAAGTCCAGTGTACTGAATTAAAACTTCACAGGCATGTCCTAAGTTGTAACATAGTAAATTGAATAACTTTTTTGTGAACCGACTTCGCATTCATCTTCACTAGCTACAGCATCTAGCCTTGGCTCAGTTGCAGTTTCAAATTTAGGTTTTAGCACAAAAAGTAGTTTTAGAAGAAAGGCTGGAGTGTTAATTAGTTTCCTTAACAGTTAATTCCTAGAAAGCTCTTCCAAAAAATTAAGAGCAACGATTGAACTTATTTGCTTTTGTTCCATTTTGAGGCGTTAGCTTTTTTTCTGGCATTTTTATATATTTTCCAGATTTATTTATTTACATTATTTAACCATTTTTTTACAACAAAATAGAAACTTTACAATTAGTACACTCTTTTTTTTATAAGAACCTTTTTTATAAGAACATGAGGCTGGAAATCGCCAAAAATTTAAGAACATGTTAAGAACATGCTGAGGCTGAGAAAAGGTGAAGAACATTTATTTATTATGATAACCTATTGCAAATAGTTCATAGTGTTGTTAAAAAGTTTGCTTTTCGGTGGGCTTCTTGACTGAAGTTCGCAGATAACAATTTAACATCACATGTTTTTTCATTTACCAAATCGTAATTCTTTCAGGTATATCTCCTGAGACAAAGTGGCAATTCAAGAAAGTTAGTACAGTTTTAAGAACATGTTTAAGAACATTTGAGGCCGATATCTCGAAAACTGTATTTAAGAACGTTCAGCCTCAGTCGAAAAATTCGACGTTCTTATAAATAAAAAGGAGTGTATATCAGAAACAAGTTCGAAAAAGGTAAACCAAAACGTATTTTTTCATTTGCGTTGACATACGTCACTTTCAAAAAACCTATACTTAAAATTGATTCTCAATATATTTAAAAATTATATGTAATTATTAAAATTGGTCTGCAAAAGTTTAAGTTAAAACAAACGTTTTCGGTCGACTTGACCATCATCAGATGTTTATGATCAAATCGATCGAAAACGGTTGTTTTAACTAAAACTTTGATTGCCCAATTTCAATTGAAAAACCCAAATATAATAAATAATTACACCTCTTAAAATATCTGTGTGGAGGGTCTTGTATTCTTTTAAATAAGGCAGTAATTTTCGATTGATGTATACTGTACACCTGGTGATAGCTGTAAATCATAATTTTAATTCAAATTGGCAACCATCGCAGAATTAACCAATTTCATTGTTTTAAAGTTGCAAAAATAAATAGATACTTGAAAACCTGGAGTGAATCAAGCAACTATTTTGGATCAATATATTGCGTTTATTCAAAAAAACATGCTGCAACCAAACTTACTTTCATAGTTAAATGCGATTTATAGGTGGTTCGCCGATCTTCATCCTCCAACGAAACTTCTCTACTCAACCAAATCCAGTTCTCGCGGTCCGTGATTGTGGAAAGTGATGAGCAGAAAGCGCAGAACAAGAAGCTTGCTGAAACACGTGCAGCCGTTCGCCAAGCAACATCTGGAAGGTGAGGAGAGATTTTTTGGTCTAAAAATGGTAAAACGAAATCATTTTTTTGTAGCAATAAACAGTTACAGACAAAAGAGCGTTGGAGTTTATAAAACTAGGCAATGTGTTTATTACCTGGTCGTAACAACATAACGAATAACTGAGACAAGTGAATCAGAATTCTATTTTGTAATAAGTGCTAAATTGATATCGCAAAAAAAATGAGATAAAAAATTTATTTCTTTAAAAATAAAAAAAGAAAAATAGAACACAAGATAGTCTCTGACATAAACGTATATACATACCTAGATTAATATAGATTAATGGTTGTAAGGAAACGTTTTTGTACGTGTTGCATAGCTGTGTGGTGCCAATTTATTCAATGGTCCCAATGAGTCTTTTATTCAAAAAATAATAAATCAAGCACTAAATATACAATACAAAACGGAGAAACCGATAACGGAAAACAAATAAAACGGAGAAACCTTACAAAACAGGCAAAAAAAAAAACAAAGAAAAAAAAACGGAAAAAATTTACAAGAGACGAGCAAAACAGACAAACATAACTCTCTGTCTCTCTCTCTCTCTGTTTCTCTCTCTCTCTCTCTCTCTGTCTCTCTGTCTCTGTCTCTCTCTCTCTTTGTCTCTCTGTCTCTGTCTCTGTCTGTCTGTCTCTGTCTCTGTCTGTCTGTCTCTCTTTTTTCTTTCTTTTTCTCTTCTTGTTACAACCTTATATAGTATTGATGTAAACCTGTAAAACCTGCCTGTTCAAATAAGCCGCGTGTAACTGATATCTAGAAGCCATCTTTTCGCAATCTTGTAATAACAACTTGTCTACGAGGATCATAAAATTACGTTTGATCTTTTCGCTAGACGCCGCAGCTCGCTGGCTGACGAGATTGCGCTGGTAAGACCCATCATCAGCAAGTACTACAGCGCCGAGAGCGCTCCTCCCCGAGGTTGAGAGGTAATCCTCATTACGAAATACAATAGTTACACGCGATGATTTACCAACTGTATCCTTCAATGTCATACCGAGTGTATTATTTCGCGTCACTACCAACCAACGTGTCACAGTAACTTTTTCATTTTTTTTCAGGCCTTGGTCGTCATTCCGTATACCCAACAGTACATTGGATTCATCTCTGTTGCTAAATAGTTACGACCTCTAAATAATACTTTTAGAAATTTTTACATTTTCGTTCATGAAAAACTGAACTTTTTTATAATTTTGAAAAGAGCTTCATTTAATTTTTAAAAGTATTTTATCAAAAACCTACCAACGTTTTGGCATTTATTATCATTGTTCTTTTTTTATGATATTATGACCTTTTTAGGAGTCCCAGTTAATATTTTGTAATAAGTTTTTGAGCTTTCATCCTTTTGGGATCCTTTTCTTGTAACTATAACTATTTTCATAATTGGAAACCTCCTTTTCTTTATCTTAAATGATTTCGAAGACTGCATGTGAGCGTTGTAGGAGCAGGTTGAGCTGGACGCTACAAAGCTGTATTTTTTGCAGTAAGAAACAAGTTGAATCAAATTGTAAAACTAGTGCACTTCTTTTTCACTCCAGGTTTAATCTTGAAGGAAGATTGATTAACTTTCTTGAAAAAAAATCCCACTCGCCATAGTTTTAATGTTTCTTGTTATGGAGTTTGTATTATATGAAGGTATATAGCGTTTCTAATGTCGGTATGACGTTTCTAACTAACGTAACAGCTTCTACAGTTCTAAACGTCAGATTCACTTCCAACCTCAGTACAACAAGAAGCGTATCAAATTAGTCCTTGTTGATCAAAACTGCACAAATAGCCCATACACGCCGCCGCACAAAAACCTGCGATAAATGTCAAAACATCCAATAATATATCCAGTCTCCTTTCCCAAGACGTAGACGAAAAATAATTCAGCCAACGAGGTTTCTTTCAACTCCATCACATTGGAGAAAACAACCGAGGCCGCTAGTTTTAAGATCTTGTAGAGGTAACTTGGCGCCAGTTACCAGTCTACCGAGCTGTATCTCCGATTGTCTTTGATGCAGCTCTAAACTGCTGCCAACATGATTGGAACACTCAAAAGTTGTGCTAACATTCCTAATTGTCTGATAAAAGTCAAAATCTAAAGCAGCAATTCGCTTAGTAACATCTGATAAGAAGACTCTATTTTTCCTTCCGTTGGCGAGTGTGTTCAATGTGTGTTTTGGTCTCCAGGGCTGATGTGGTGTGTTTTAGTACGCTTCAGGTAGTATGCTTGAAACCATTAGATGAACTTTTTCTTTTTTATGAACCGTTTTTCGCCTACTCTTCCTATTTCATAATAAATATCAGTAATTAATCTGTTTCTGTTCCTAAAATAGATTTCTTTCTTCATCGTTTGTGCTTTTAAACTGTTTTTAAATGTTTAGCTTATTATATTCTGCTCTTCCTATTTCATAGTAAATGTTAATCATTTATCTGACTACTTTTGAACAGTAGTTTACAGTAATTTTTGTTTAAAACGTTTAAACTATTTATCAAAAATGAAGCTCATTAAACACTTTTATTGTTCCAAGTTGTCTGTTTGTTCTATCACA